>SCLG01000167.1:311880-327958 GCA_004367875.1 Oikopleura albicans | reverse complement strand
AAATATAAATTAAATTAAATATAATTAAAAAACGTAATTTTAAATTTTGAAATATTTTTTGTTTTTATTTTAGAATGTTTTTAACAAAATCATACTGTATAGTCATCCTAATCAAAAACAAAAAAATCATTGCTTTTAACAAAATCATTTATTTTTCTTTAATTTAATAATAATTTCACATATTATTTTATATAAATATGAATTTCTTGGCGTGGATCCGACTGTTTTTTCTGCACTACAAATTTGACGGCATACTGGGAAACTTTTTTTTGCTAAAATTCAAAATATATAAACTGGCCAGTACTGGTACTGTCAAAAATTGTAAAATTCTGAAAATTCTAGATTCTGACTGACTCTGATAACAATTCTAATCCAACAGAACATTAGATTACTCTACACCACCTGCGCAGTTATCTTTCCACCAAATTTTTCAAAAAGCGGAAAGATAACTGCACCGACGGGGCTGAGCGGAAAGATAACTGCGCAGGTGGTGTATAATATTTTCAAAAAACCCTAGATTTTTGTTTCGTTTTTTTTTTTCATTTAAAGTTCTAGAAATAGCTTTTTTGCTGTTCAGTTTTTTGGAAATATATTTTTGGTCATTTTGAAGTAATAGTTAAAAAAATGTGTATGCAAAAGTAGTTATATTCGGAAATCGGGTTCGAGCATGGCCAACTGTGCATTCTAATAACCGTTTTACATATTACTTAACATAATCGCCACAAAAAAAACACAAAAAACGAAAGACGGCTGTGTTTAGGTTAATGTATAGGCGGGAAATGAGTGTAAAGCATTACGTTTAGCTCTCCCCGACCTTATATCTCACTCACCCACTCGAATATTTGAGCCGGAATTATCAAAAAAAAGGCAAAAGCTCTAGAAAAGTGGCCTATTATTGTATTCGTTTGATTCATTCGTTGGAACGTCCGTTTTGGAGTCACTTCCGATTTCAGTACTTCCCAAAAAATCGCCCAAGGTTAAATGAATAATTTGAGCAACGACAAAAATGTAGATTTGTTCAAGTAATGAACGGTAGTGTTGTTTGATTGTTTTTTTTTTTGGTTGAAATTTTCCATTTTCCACATTTCTGATGGATTACTTTAAGTTACTAATAGTAAGTTACTAATAGTATACGAAGACGCGAAAATAGAAATCACAATAATTACAGTCCTTACTGATTTATCGGACGTTTTCGGTTCTCGAAAATAGCGTCCGAAAAAGGAGCATGGTCAAAAAAGGTCCATTTTTCTATTAGAAGGGCCCCATTTTGGCCGAAAAAAGAGCAATCGTCCGATAAATGAGTAAGGACTGTATTCATTTATTTTTAAACAAATTTATCATCTATCTAAAAAAATATTTTTCACAAGAATTATCGTATTTGGAAATGCACTTTATTTAATATATATATATCATTGAAAAAAGTTCTTAATTATAAAATGAAAAAAATTAAATTTAACTCCTGCGTTCCCGACAGTGCCATATAGCACTCTTTTTTGTTGATTTTGTTAATAGCACGTCTTAAATACCTAAGATTAAAAAATGGCTAAATTTTAATACCGGTAAATTATTAAAATTGACCTTAAAAAACGTTCCAAAATTTTTCAAACTCTAGAATTATGATAGAAAATGAAAATGTGAGATTATTATCAAGAAATTTTACTAATTTGTTGCCAATTATACAATAGTATTTTGAATCGTTTTTATACAGTCCTCAGTCTAATGAGTGATCAATTTTTCAAAAAAAAACGCGTCATTGGGGATAACCGAGGACTGTATTTTACTCCCGAATGATATTACGCCAATCCGTGTTTTTTTAATATATGGAAATTTTATGATTATTTTTAGAAGGTCGCGAATGTGTGAACTGTGGAGCAACGTCAACTCCTCTGTGGCGTCGTGATGGCACCGGACATTATCTCTGCAACGCCTGTGGTCTCTATCACAAAATGAACGGTCACAATCGCCCTCTTATCAAACCCAAGAAACGATTGGTATGTTTAAATTATTATTCAAAAAAATGGTCGCGTTACGAAATTTTCATATATAGATAAAAAAAAATTATCAAGTCCAAGTGAAAAAATAGTTGTTTTTAGCCAAAATGCAGTGAGATGTGTTTTGTTTTTTTGAAATTTTTTTTGCAAATCAAATAAATAAATTTGCTTTAACTCCTGACTTCCCATTTTTATTGCACCTAAATATATTCCAGACTAATTACGCAATAATGCAGTAACTTAAATACCCAACTTTAAGACCCAAATTTAAGACCCAACTTTAAGACCCAACTTTAAGACTCAAATTTAAGACCCAACTTTACGACCCAACTTTAAATCCGAATTTTAACTAAAATTGGGGATAATCTGAGTAATTTTCGGGTAAGTTTACAATTACGTTAATTTACCTATCCGTCGATAAAATTAATATGTGCCAATTGGCACACGCAATATATAAAATATTTGGTTCAAAATGAAAACTATTTTTAAACCCAGCATTCAGATTCCGGAATCGAACAAACGTTTTATGCAGCATTTTTTAGAGCTTAGATTCGACACCAAAAAATGAAGATTATGTACTTGTTAATCTTGATACGCATCTGAGATGGTCATTCTTTAAAGTGACGTTATTTAAAAAAAGTACTCAAAAAAATTGTCATGGTTTTTTTTTTGCTACTCGTCCTCTCTTTCTCTCTTGAGAATTAATTACAACTTGAGAGGCTCGAACAACATGCTAGTTGTATTTTTTTGTGAAAAAAAGAGCGAAAATTTGGCTAAAAAAATGTCGCTTTTTGCTCTAATCAGATGAAAAATATTTTGATAGATTTTTTTACGTTCTCGCTCTTTTTTTGCATTCATTTTTTTTTTATCAAAATAGAAAGTGTGTGCGTTTCGGAAATGATGTTATGATTTGTCGTTGATGTTTTGTTTTTCGTGGCAGTTGCAATTGGTAGCATCCGCATTTTTTTTCGTACCTTTTTTTTCGCCACTTTTTTTTCTTATTTTATTTTATTGGGGTGGGGGTGGTGTTGATTGATGGTGTATGTCACCGCGCAGTGCAAATTGTGTGCATTGGTGTCACCTCGCCCCCCTGTCCCAGAAGTGGCCACTTCCGCTTTTTACAGGTGCAAAATCGACTCGGTGAAGGGCACTATTTTTTCACTCAACCACTTACAATTTTGCCTCTGACATGAAAATAATATAATCAAAAAGGTTTTGAGATTTGACGTAAAATTTTTATAGTTTTTATTTAAAGTTTTTTTCTAGATAACGGTTGTCAAATTTTCATACGGCAAAGTTTCGAGAAAAAAATCTATGTTCAGTTCTATAAATCTAAAGTTCTAGAAACGTCACTTTTTTATAACATTAAGGGTTTTGTCTGGAAGAATTCTATTTTTTTTCTAGAATTTTACTTTCTAAAATATTTTTATAACTTTTACTTTTTTCTAGAATTTTTATTTTTATCTTTATTTACATTTTTTATTTTTCTAGAATCCTAGTTTTTGTTAAATTTTTATTTATTTATTTTTTGTTTGAAATTATCACAAATTTTATCAAATATTCCATATTTTTTGGTGGATTCGATTTTTTTTCAAAATGTAAATGTTTCGTTTTTTGACCGGCCAAAAATGACCAGAAAACACAATCGTTCGAGCCCGATTTTTTAGGATAGATATGATTTAGCTAATTGAGAATGAGTCATTTTCCTTTAAGTGACCACTTCCGAATTTCACAGGTGCAAAAGAGCACAACTCTGTCATACCACTTCCCCTTGTGCTTCTGACACCACCAAATGTTATAAGAGATAGTGAGAATTCTAATATTGCTTTGCGGATTTCCGGATTTGCATTTTGTTCCAATTTTTTTTTTTGTCTCGGCATTTTTCTTTTTTGTTGTTTTAATTATTTTTGCGTTTTTTATGCACTTGACGGATAATCCACTTTATGCAGCCTCCGGTACACCCTTAATTATTTGCGCCACGGAAGCTATGATTAAAGCCAGATTTTTTTTTCTGTGCGTTCGAAAGAGAGGCGCAGAGTATTTTTTTTTTAAATAAAAGGTAAAAAACAGAAAAAAAAATATATCTCGCAATTGGTACTAGTGCGAGATCTAAAATTAAGTGCGGATATCCGAAACAGCTCCTCTTTAAGCACTTTCAACGCGCCAACTACAATATCAAACACCCAAAAGCAACAATCACATTCTTCAGTGTTTTTACGTGATAAAATAAGCACATAATTTTTGCAAAAAAAAAACGAAAAAAAGTAATCGTTCGCGATGTATACTGTTGAAAGTCGTCTGATTTTGACATATTTGACGAGATCCACCAACAATAATTTGAGATTTTAAACAAAAAATATCCTATGGTGTGTCAAAACTAAAAAATTGCCCCATTTTTTATTCTAGAAATTAATACGCATCGGGGGATGAATTTCATTGCTTTTGCTGATTTCTAGAATAAAAATTGGGCAAATTTTGAGCTTTGACACACCATATTTTAAGACAGTATTTATTTTTCCTTGCAGTTTTAGATACACCGGGTGCGCAGTTATCGGGCGGGTTTCGCGTCAAAAAAACCTTGATCGGGCGCCCGATAACTGCGCAGGGCGTAGGCGGAATAGGGGAAAAAGATGCACAAAAAACCGCCCGATAACAGCACGAGCGGCAAATTGCGCAATACCAAAATGTCATTATAAACCGGCCGGGAAATTTTAAGATTTGATAATATTACTTTGTTTTATTGAATAACGAAATCTTACAAATACGCTTGTAAGAGAAAAATAATATCACATGTTAGAGAAAAATCATATCATAGAGAAAAAATGAAACTTTGGAACCATTTCATTGGAAATATTTTTAGATTTGAGTAAAGTGGTTATACAAAGGCGGCGGATAAGCCCATAGGGGGTGTAGAGTTAGAAAAAAATGAACAAAAAGAGACCTCAAAATTGTTATTTGGAGTATTTCCGGCTAGGTAAGTGCGCACTGCGTAGACGGAATAACTACTCAGGGTGCCCGATAACTGCGCAGGGCGTAGGCGGAAAAGTGAAACGTTTTTTGAGGAAAAACCCCGCCCGATAACAGCACGAGCGGGCAAAACCGCCCGATNACTGTTACTTTAAGCGAAAATTGTTACTTTAAGCAGGTAGGGCGTAGGTTAAATCGAAAAAAAGTTCAAATAGTGTTACTTTAAGCAAAATCAGGCTTTTTTCTGTTACTTTAAGCGGAATCAGGCTTTTGAATTGCGCAATTTGAAAAATATTACGTAATGTTTTTTTTTTGTTACTTTAAGCAGAACTGAGGACATAGAATTGCGCAATTTGGAAACATCACGTTAGATCTCAAAAAACTAAATTAAGATTTTGCTTTTCATAATGCACTTTTAATAAACTGACGTGACCTTGTAACTATTTGGAGAAACGGATTGTCCAAGAACACTTGTATAGCCTATAGATTATAGGCTAAAACATGGTATTTTTTCAATATATATATTTTTTTTTTGATAATTTTTCATATCAAAAATATTTATTAATGCTTAAACATGATTAAAATCAGATGAAAAATATTTTTGAAATGTACTAAAAATACTTTACATCTGAAAATTTTAAAATATAAAAATGAAATCTTAAAAAAACTGTTACTTTAAGCGGAACTGTTACTTTAAGCAGGTAGTGCGTGGGTTGAAAAAGTTACCACTATTCGCAAAAAAACTGTTACTTTAAGCGAATAGTGTTACTTTAAGCAGCGTTACTTTAAGCAGGTAGGTGGTGTATTTGACGAGATCTACCAACAATAATTCGAGATTTTAAACAAAAAATGTCCTATGGAGTCCATAGTATGGACCATAGCCTATGGTCCATAGGCTATGGTGTGTCAAAGCTCGAAATTTGCCCAATTTTATTCTAGAAATTAATACCCATCGGGGGAAGAATTTCATTGCTTTTGCTCAATTCTAGAATAAAAATTGGGCAAATTTTGGGCTTTGACACACCATATTTTAAGACAGTATTTATTTTTCCATGCAGTTTTAAATATTTTGCCAAAAATTTAAAATTTCAGGCTTGAATTTAATTTTTTGTTGGTGGAATTCAATATTTCTAGAATGAAACTTTTTTTTTAAATTCATTCTTTTTTTGAAATTCATTCTTTTTTTTGTTAATTTTATAAAAATTTTTAAATTTTACGATTTTTTTTAATTTTATTTTTTTTATAAATTTTATGATTTTTTATTTAATTTTGACGTGATCAACTCTCAAAACAATAGTACAGGAGGATGTCCAATTCCGGGATGCTTTGTGATTTGAACGCAAAGTCCATGTTAAGTCCCAGAATTGGAATTAAAAAAACGTCCCGGAATTTTAACTTTTTAAAAAAATGTCCGAGAATTGGACTACCTCGTATACTCTTAATTTTGGCAGAAGTAAGACTATTAAATACATTTTTAATTGAGAAAATAGTCCACCCTTCTCGGATTTGGCCCTCTAATGGGTTCCGGTTATTTTTATATTGCGCAATTATTAAAATAACGGTTATTGGCTGCTATTTTAGTTATATTTTTATTCCCGTTTTTTTTCTCTTCTGAAGTCTAATTTGAACTCGAGCGTGGCCATAACAACATTTTCATAATCTCAACTACGAATTTCCCTATTTTTATTTCATAACCAGATCAAAACCTTGAAATTCAAATAAAAAAGAAACGTCAGTTTGTCTAGACATTACTTCTAGATTTTGCTGTGCCGAACTTCACGGTCGTGCGCGCGTACGCGTGGCATCATTTCATTTCCGTTTTTTTTCTTATGAATTTATTTTGACAAAATTAGAAAAATGTATCAAGTACATACTTGTTTAAATGGCCCACTTAAAAACTTGATTTTCCATTTTGTAGATATTCTGCGTATTTCATCGAAATTTATTGTTTGCAAAAATTCTGTTTTTTTTTTTGGGAGTATTCCTAGATTTAGTTTTGGTATTGGTTCTAAATTCACTTTTTTTAGAAATTCTAGATTCATTGTTTTTTTAATTCTAGTTTTTTTATATAGAGCTAAATTTGATTGAAATTCTATACTTATTTGAAATTCTAGATTTATTTGAAATTCTAGATTTATTTGAAATTCTAGATTTTTTTTAACATTTACGATATTTTCTGTACGTTTTTGAAAACTTTGCTAATTTTTTTAGCTTTTCAGTAATAATCTGTTATTTTTTGTACACTTACATACAGGGGGTCGCCAAATAAGGGTTGCTTTAGTTTTTGTACCAGACCGACCCATATACGGCAACCCGACTCTTATTTGGCGCCTTTGCTGTAGTGTTTTGTGTAAAAATTCAGACCATTATAGAACTTATTATAGAAAAAATTCTCATTGTTGATCCATTACCGGGTCAAAAACTTTGAAACCCTTAAAAATACAAACGTCAGCCTGTCTAGACTTTGTATCTAGATTTTCTGTGTCGAACTTCACGGTCTTGCGCGCATACGCGTGGCGTCATTTGCATTTCCGATTTTTTTTTCTATTTTGTTTTGACGAAAGTAAAATTAAGTCGATTACATACTAGTTAGAGTAGGTCCACTTAGTCCGAAATTCTATTCTNTCAAATTAAATACTTACGAAGTCGGAGCAGGAAGTAAAAAAAATCGACAAAATCATAATTTACAATTTTTGCTGAACTTGGCATGAAACCGGTAATTTGTATTTTGGGTAGCTTTCGTTTCTTGCCAAATGTTATATATATACAACTGATCCTCTCAATACGAGTCAATCTGAAAAAAAAAATTTTTAACCCTCTCACTGCTAAAAGGTCATTTTTCGGAGTGGGGTACTTTCGCGACCATTTGTGGCCGCGAAAGAAGTTGTATTTTGGGTGGTTTCGTGACCACATGGTTTGGTCGCGAATTGTTGTTCAAAATTTGGTTTCGCGACCAAATGATTGGGAAATGACGGTTTGGCTGTGGTTTGGCGATCACTATTTTTAG
Organism: Oikopleura albicans; assembly: GCA_004367875.1. Lineage (NCBI taxonomy): Eukaryota > Metazoa > Chordata > Appendicularia > Copelata > Oikopleuridae > Oikopleura > Oikopleura albicans. The sequence goes on along the minus strand of SCLG01000167.1, from coordinate 319,993 downwards.
GTGGAATAAAAATGATCGCGAAACCTTGTCTAAAACATCATATGGTCGCGAAACCAAATTTTGAACAACGATTCGCGACCAAATGTGTGGTCGCAAAAGTACTCATAAACGGGTTTTTCCGCGACCAAAAATGGTCGCGAAAGTACCCTTCACCCATTTTTCATGCCGAATTTTGTACAGAACTATTTTTCGGACCCAAAAACATTTTTTAAACCAAGACGATATTTATCCATATATGATTTTTTTGTGATGTTACCATTAAAAAATTATTTTGTTAAAAATTTTAGTTAACATTTTACTAATTTTAGTCTGCCGCCCGTCGAGCTGGAACATCTTGCTCAAATTGCCACACCACTCAGACCACATTATGGCGACGTAACTCAAATGGCGATCCCGTGTGTAATGCTTGTGGCCTCTACTTTAAGCTTCATGGGGTAAGTTTGGCTGAAAATAACTAAAATGACTATACTTCAGAGATAAAAATCGAAAATTTGCACATTTTTTTGGTTACGTTTTTTTTCTGTCTTCTCACAAAAAAAAACTTGACAAAGATAATTTTATGCTAAAACATGAAATTAAACAGAACGGAATAAATTGCTTTGAGAATAACTAAAACATTTACAGGAGGTGCGCGTGATAAGAGACATCGTGATAAGGGCCGTTTGTGCTTAATAACGGACGAGCGTGCTTTTAATAAGGGACAGTTTGAAAATCAGCAAACCGTCCCTCATTAAGTCATCCCCCTATACGCCGTTTCAAATTTTACCGATACAAGGTCCTAAATTAGTTCTTGTTATTAAAGTACGTTAACAAAATTGGCCCTTACTTTGAGGTTGCCCTTACTTTGAGAAAGCCTCAACTTTGAGAAATAATTTTTGAAAAAATAATGCCAAAAGATGGCCCCTATTCTGAGGGTGGCCCTTATTTTGGAGGCCCTTACGTTGGGAGCCCTTACTTTGAGACCCCTGTATTGTTTTTGTTAAAAAAAAGAAGAACTTTTGAAATTTTCGGCAAAACCGTGTCTTTGTGAAAAAAACATTCGAAAAAGGGCCGTCACACTTATAGAAGTGTAATTTTACATTTTTTGTATTCATGTATTTTACTGAAAAATTATAAATCTCAAGAGGCGGAAAATACGTGGGTTCGATACCCATTTCGTTCACGTGATTTTTTTTATATAACAATTAATACCCGTGATCGGAAGAAGACCTTGTACCCAAAAAAGGCCTTACATTTATGTTAATTACGCCCTTACACGGAAGCTTGTGGATTTGTTTTAGTGTGTCCCAATCGCCCTTACCGGGACTGTCCCTTTGATGCTACAAAAAAAACGGCACACTTTTCCGTTGTGGTCACTAATGACCAATGCGCATGTTGTGTAATGGACTGATTGATCATTTTCCCCCTTTTTTTCTGTTAATCGGCGGTGTTAATCTTAGTTTGAATCTCTGTCCGGTGCCGCCAAAAAAAAGAGAAACTGGCGAAAAAAAAATTGCAGAAAAATTTTTTTTTTCTCGAATTATCTCATTTCCGTTTCCGAGTTGTTCAATGGGCCGTTACATGCGGGGGGGACCCGTTTTTTTTTAGTTCAATGTTCTATTGAAGTTCTATTTGGGTTTCTCGCTTCTTGAGGCGCCCCAAAACGCGTTTTTTAGTTGTTATCTGATTTTTTCAAAAACGCAAATAACATGGCAGCTAATTTTTTTTAACAAATGGACCGAACAAATAAATATTACATAGAAACACGCGCCGATGATTAGCCCGAGATTAACGACATTGATGTCACCGGAAATCACAAGGGATTTTTAAAAAAGTGTAGTTTTTTTGGGCTAATGAACCATTACGCAATTTTTCCGTTTTGCATATTTGAAAATTAAGCTAATCCACAAGATTAATTTTGCGTCAGAAAAAAAAAGTAAGCCCTCAATTTTTGCTCTAATTTTTATCAGAGTCAAAATCACAAAAAAACATGTGATTTTAAACCGTAATCAGACTAAATTTTTTTCTTATAAAATTTTAGGCTTTTTCTAGATGTACAACCCCCTGCGCCCTGATGTTTCAACCAGTTATCTTTCAATTTTTTTCCGTTCATCCCGCTAACTTTACAAATTTTTTGAGATTTTTTTTCGTAGCACATATTTTTATGTTTAAACTTTAAACTTTAAAGCAGTGCGCCGTTATCTTTCCTTTTTCTCTTATCTTTAAATTCGGTTTCGAAAGATAATGACGTAAGTGGTGTACTAGATGGCGTTTTTAGCAAAATTATCGATTTTAACGAAAAAAAAATCGAAAAAAAAATATTAACGTGATTTAATTTAGGTTAATCGACCACTAACCATGAAGAAAGAAGGAATTCAAACTCGAAATCGTAAAATTTCGACCAAGCTGAAGAAGGCCCAAAAGGATCAACGCCTCGAGTCAAATTTTCGATTTTTGGATCGTTCCCTCCCTTGGGGTGGGTATGGCATGACCCCCGGATTCCACCACGGTTTTCCGTCAATGAGCCCACACGGTGTCCCCACCCTACCGCCATCATCATACGCACAGTCTATGAGCGGCATGGCCCTACCGCCGCCCCCAATGGCCCACGCGCCCGCCCATCAAACTGGGCCATTTGGCACAGCACCGCCGGGCGCCATTTCGCCCTTTACCGGCCTACCGATTAACCCATCGAATCCAACCGTGTCGTCGATGGCATTTGGATGACTAGCGGACGGCCAAGTATTGCACAATTCTGAACCTAATTTTACTTCATAAATCTCTTCATTAATCACTCTTTGATTTGCCAGTTTCTTACATTCTGTTAAATCGGGTTAAAAAGGTACCATTATTTTTTTTTCTTGCATTTTGTGACCTGCAAACCCTAAGGGTTAAACAACAGTGAACAAATTTGCAGTGAATAAATTTGCGTATATTCTAGATATTGAAACATTAATTTTTCAGATGGTGATTCTAGATATAGTAGAAACTTGATTTGTTTTTTCAGAATTTTCTAGAATTTCCAGTATCAAAAAGTTTAAAAATTTCTAGAAACTTATTGTTTTTTTTTTCTAAAGAAAACAATAATCACATAGTAATGTTTAACCTGTGACGACCGCGACGAACAATATGTTACATTGGTCTTCAGGGGTTAAAAAGTGAACATGAAAAAATAATTATACCTTCGTAACCCGCCTTTGATTGTGTGATTTAGAATGTAAAATTTTTCAAAATATGTAAATATAAAAAAGTGCTCACTTGGTCGGCTCGTTACGTTTCAAAAATCAAAAATAATAGCAGTTTATTACAGACAATTTATTCTTATTCTTTTTTTAATTGTAAATTTTTCTTATTTGCACCATTTTTTGAAGGGTTTCTTACAAAACGAAACTACTATCTTGTTCATTTTGGAACACAGTTTGTCCCTTTTGCTGCTCTTATGTTTTCCTCGTTTTAGGGTTATAAGGTTCACCATTTAAATTTTCTGAATGGTCGAAACTTCAATATTACCGTATGGGGACTCTCTGGCTATGAGGCTTTGAGCAATTTGATTTGTAACGCTTATGACGTCACCCTCAGAGTCAGAGCGTCCCCATACGGTATATTTTAATACAGTAACATGGTTCGAAATTAGACACGGTTAGTCAAGCCAGTTTCATCCCTATATGACCGGTAAAATTTCACCGGTTTTTATACTATTACCAACCGGTTTAAACCAGTTATGTGAAATGACGAGTATAAATGACCATACCAATTTAAAATTGGTATGACCAGTTCAAATAACCGGTTAAAACTGGTTGGTAATGGCCGGTTTAAAACCCGGTCTGATGACGAAATAAGAGACTTTTTCAGTACAGAGGGGTATCATATTAAGGGAAGGTTTGCGATTTTCGACCAAAGGCCACTTTTTTCCCTTAATTTGAACTTTTTTTGAAAAAAATCGTCCTTTAATCTGAATCTTTTTTGATAAAAGCGTACCTTAATTTGAATTATGTCCTTTAATTTTATGTCCCTTAATATGAGACCCCCTGTAGTAAATTATCGCAAAACTACAGTTTGAGTCGCTGGCAATTGTACATAAACCAAGCCAAGCCTAACGCGACACCAAATTGTCAACTTTTTTTTTGTCGCGTTAACGCTTAGTTTCGTGTTTACAATGTCACATTAGAACTTAGGAAACTTATATGTACAATTACAGCTGATGCACACGGTATTTTGATAAATTTAGTGAAAAACTGTCTTCTTCGAACCCTGTTACACAAAAATACACTTTTTTTATCAAATTTCCTATCGAAAATTACTCAATGAGTTAATTTAACCATTTTACGCAGGCGAGTCATCGCGAGGAAGTTAAAACAAAAGTACTAAACTTGAAAAGAAAAAAAATCGGGTTTTTAAAACTGAATTGTATCTTTCCGGAAACGTTTCAATTTCAGTTCCGAAACACTCTAAGTAGTCATAAAAAATGATACGAAAATTATATCTAGATTTTTTACATATAGAAAGTATTTTTTTTTTTCGTATTCCTCTTGCCTTAAAAAATTTTCAACCGCACTTTTTCGTTTGTACCAACTCGTCCAAAAGTGAAGAATCAAATGAAATTGGATATAATTATGTTTTTTTGAAGACAGAAAAAAAAATTAACAAAGTACTCTTAACTCGCAGAGGGAAGTGTGCACACGACTTAGTTTTTCGTCGATTTGAGGCATAAGGGGGCCCGTAGGGCAGAATTGGTATTGCTGACCCCTGCTCAACTTTTCTAGAAAATTCCATTGGCGGTATTTTTGCGTAGGTTCGATATTTTAAACAGCTCTTTAGGGGGTCCTGGTGGCCCAAATCAATTTCTTTATTGTCAGATCGCCGTAGTTTGACGAGCTCTACAACTTGGCTTTACCAGTTTTACCAGAATTATTGCGAATAACCTCCTACGGGTTATCAAAAAGTCCTTCCCCTTGAGAGTTAAGGGACGGAGGACTGTATTTAGTTTCCTTCTGATTCACTTCCTTATTTGTATGTTATATAAATTTTGTTGGACGCAAAAAAAACAGTAAATAAGCGCGGTTAATCTTTTGTGCAAAAAACCCAAAAAGTTGTGGTTGCCTTTCGTAAAGTGGCCTTTCCAAGATAAAAAAAATAAAAAAAACGAGCAAAAGGCGTGTGGGAATAAGAGGAAGATATTCATTTTCAGTACAAATCGAGTAAAAATTTCATCTCCTGTTTATGCAGTTTACCCAATTTACATAATTGTCAAAAACCTCTATGATTATTCCCAAATCAGTGCAAAGACATCAACCAAATTCGTTACATATTTTTTTTTTTGTTGTAACGGCAGCGAATGAATTTTTGTTATTTTTTTGTCACAAGTTCTGTTTTTCTTAATTATTTTCTTCATATCTAAAAAAATGGGATATCTTTCCACTGACAAAACTACAGTATGAGGTATAATAACACGCTTCTCGCTTTTCTAGTTTTTAAGCCTATTCGAATAGAAAATTTGAGAAAGCGAGAAACACGTTATTGTACCCCCCATTACTGTTTATATATATTTATGTATTACATAGTATCTGTAACTTATTAACGTGCGTCTGCGTTTTTTCCTCATTATGTACAAAAAAAATTTATTCAATTATGCCGTTTATCGCCTTTATGATAAAAAAATAAAATAAAATCACCAAAAATTATTTATGTTTGTTTTCATTTATAGGCAAGTTTTATTTGAAGGTCAAAGTAAGATGACCTAAGAAAGGTCACTCTTATAATTAAGGTCGCCCTAATGAGGTCAACTCGAATAAGGTCACCCGAACAATGTCACCCTTAGGAAGTCAGCTAAATATGGTCACCTAAGTAAGGTCACCTTAATAAGGCCATCCCAAAAAATTCACTATAACTAGGTCAATCAAATTAAGCCCCCAAAGTAAAGGAACCATAACCGTGTCAACGAAATCATATTCGTGTTATTTTTTTGTTCGCGGGCACATATTACAGTCCTTGCTCATTTATCGGACGATTGCTCATTTATCGGAGGCTTTTTTGGCCAAAATGGGGCCATTCTAATAGAAAAGTGGTCCTGTTTGTGACGATGCTCCTTTTTCGGACGCTATCTTCGAGAACCGAAAACGTACGATTAATAAGTAAGGACTGTACGTCNCCCTAATGAGGTCAGCTCGAATAAGGTCACCCGAACAATGTCACCCTTAGAAAGTCAGCTAAATATGGTCACCTAAGTAAGGTCACCTTAATAAGGCCATCCCAAAAAATTCACTATAATTAGATCAATCAAATTAAGCCCCCAAAGTAAAGGAACCATAACCGTAACCATAACCATAACCGTGTCAACGAAATCATATATTTTCATGTAATTTTTTTGCTCGCGGTCACATACTACAGTGCTTACTTATTTATTGGACGATTGCTCATTTATCGGACGCTTTTTTGGCCAAAAATGGGGCCATTCTAATAGAAAAATGGTCCTTTTTGTGACGATGCTCCTTTTTCGGACGGTATTTTCGAGAACCGAAAACGTCCGATAAATGAGTAAGGACTGTACGTCAAAGTTGACAAATAAAAAACAATTGTAGTAACAAAGTCATTATCGTATTCAAGAGCACTGTGTATTCAGCTCAGGCAAATAAGGTCAAACTAATAAAGTTTTTCAAATAAAGTTACCTAAATAAGGTCACTCAAATGAGTATCCTGTTGTTGACACTATTAGTTAGTGAGCTAAATGAACCTGTTTTTTCAAATATGTACCGTATATTACATACAGTCGTATTGCATTTTTCTTGACACTTTCGCATGACTCATAGGGCTTAAAATCTGTTCAGATATGAGAACATTTTCGCAGTTAAGGGCAAAATAGCCCACTTGCACGCGTCATCATGACTCATCGAGCCAAAATCTGTCAAGAAACGGGATTTTTGTCAAGAAAAAGGTTGTAAAGAAAAGGCGATAGCAGTGTAGGAAGCGTTGGGCGTTGGGGTGCGTTGGCCAACGCCCAACCAACGGGTTGGGAACGTTGGGCGTTGGAGAAATTTAAGTCCCAACGCGTTGGCCAACGCACAATTTTTTTAACGCTTAACGCAATTTCATACTGTACGCATGCTGTGTGTGCCCCTTCGACATGTTATCTTTTTTGTTTAAAACAGTTTTCCANTCTGAAAGATAACGGGTCACAAGATAAGAGCGCAGGAGGTGTAATAAGGCTCAATGTGCTTAAAAAGGGTTTTTTAAATCGTTAAACTACCCTTAATACGCACACCCACTGTATCTAATTTAAAAAAATAATATCAATTGACGCGTGCTGAAATAAACAGTACTTAATATTAAATATTTCGGTATTACAAAAGGTCACTTAGGGCGGTTTAACCCTTTGAAATTAGAAGGATAAGGTTAGGTGTGTGAAAAGATTAATATCTAGAAAAAAAAAGCGATTTACGTCTAATGTGTTTGTCTTTTCATCAATCAACATGTTCTCTAATAGTGTTAATTGTCCCAAAGTTTTGTTATTGTTGCGAGCGCAGAAAGGCGACAAATCCGGAAGTTAAAATTTGCAAAAAAATAAAAAATAAACGTGAAAAAATTGAGAAAAAAACATATTTTTTTTGTTTTTCAACAAAAAAAAACCGGCTCGAACCTTCTATTTTTTGCGGCTCAAGAGACGTCCCACCTCGATAAGCCGATCGTTTGAAACTATCTTTGAGAACCATCATTAAAAGCCTAATTGGAACGATAATTAGTAATCAATCAAAAAACGCGTTTTTTTTCTCTTGCAAAAAAGTGACAAAAAACATAAACGCAAGAAAGTGGAACCAAAAGCAAAACACCGGTTGTTTGTCGTGGGTGCCAAATTAGCCTTCCAAAATATACACTTAATTGACGATAATTAACGATCAACGACGGCTCTTAAACAAAAATTTTATTCAAGATTACGTTTTTTTTTGCGGATAAATTTAGCATAAACATAATGTACCGTGTATCTTCGCTTCAATTGTCCTGATGATGCAAAAATCTGATTCAACATCGACGCAAAAACTGTTAAACAATGAACATATTGAATATAGTCCATACCTCAAAAGCGTTACGATTTTGAGTCATGACGACATTTCGTAACCATTTTGAGCGTAACGATTTCGAT
>SCLG01000167.1:272357-302894 GCA_004367875.1 Oikopleura albicans | reverse complement strand
AAAATGGGGTTGGTAATAAGGTCAAGTCAGCTACCCTAGCTACCCAATATGCGCATGACTGTTAAGGGCCTTAACTTAAGGCACTCAAAACTTTTGAGTCAAAAGTGTTTACGAAGTTTCGCCTATATCGAAGCTTTATGACTAATTTATCATGTGACCCATTGAACTTGGCGCAAAACTGATCTCGGCCCCCATAATCTAATTTTTGATTCTGAGATGGCCAAAACAGTTTTTTTTTCGATTTTCTGAGAACCCATCTGGAGACCCCTGACTGTAGTAAAAAATTAGTAAACTAAGGGATATCCCGGGATGGGCAGATAAATGGTTAGGAAGTTACTTTATACGAATTCTCTGTAATTTCTCTAAAATAAAGTCGTGAGTAATCACGATTAATCGTTAAAAACCCGCCAATAATTATTATAACCCATTTATTATTCGAAATTTTATTATTTTTTTCCTTTGTGGGCTTATCTAGGATGAGTCAACCTCTACAATAAAAAAAAAGATATTTTTGTGTTCTCCACTATGACACATCCCAACAATCAAAACACGAGACAGTTATTGTTAATCAACCTCAACAGCCGAAAAAAAAAATATTTTGTATGTCCACGAGGAGACATTCCACCGTTTGTTGTTGTTAGATTTAAAAAAATTGCCCGTAGATTTAATTCAAATAAGAGGCTCTATCGAGCCTCTTATTTTATATAAAATAAAAGGAGAACCGTGAGTGATAATTCAAAACGGGCAACGGGTTGCATTTAAAATTTTGGAAAATCTTGGAAAATCTTGGAAAATCTTGGAACATCTAGGAACATCTAGGAGCATCTAGGAACATCTAGAAACATCTAGGAAAAAATCTAGGAAAAAAATTGTTAAAATCTCCAAAATTTTTGAACATTTTTGAACATTTTCGAAAATGTTTTTGAGAGAAAATTCTCTAGAGTATTTCTAAATACACAGGGTCTTCAGTTATCGGTATATTCAGCGGTCTCCTCAACTGGTGGGTTACTGCGGAGTGCACTGACGATTTAGCTGAAAAAAGTGGCGGTTAACTGCGCACTCTGTCTAGCAACAAATTGAATTTGGGGCCATACAGGTGTTAATATAATTTCGAGTTATAAAATAGGAATTTGACGTTTTTGAAAATTGCTTCATTTTTTCTTGTTTCCCGCCTCGTCTGATACTGATTGATGATAAGAGCGCAAAAAGGAAATGAATTAGTGGTCAGATGAGGAGTGCGATTACCACCTTGTTAAAGTAGGGTGGTTAAAACGAAGGTCAATGGTCATCGTGCCGTCCTTTCGCAAATGCATTTTAAAAAGAAAGCTTGAAAAATTGACTGGCTGGAAGTTTTTAACAGTTTTTCTACATTCCAGATTCTTCACTTTTCCTGACTTTCGACTAATAGACGACTAATATGGTTCAAGATGGGCAGTTTAGCAAAAAAAAGTGTTTTTTTTTATTTTCAAACTTCCCCCACTTGTCTTATCTCCATTCATGAGGTGCGAACACATCCTTAAACATCGTAATTGTTGCCCATTTCCACATCTACTTCAGCAAAATTACAATTATAATATGCTCCGTGAATGAATACGTTTATTATTTTTTTTCACCTTTACTCGTCTACTAACTTTTTCTACTCATTGTTTATTTTATTAACCAACTTCTATTATACCCCCTACGCTGTTATTTTGCCACCCGTTATCTTGCAGGCTTGGCTCTTTATCCTGCGAATTTTTTTTGTGCGTCATTTTTCCTGTAATATCTATTTTTATGTCTTAAGCACTACGCTGTTATCTTCCAGATTTCCTCAAAAATCTCTCAAAAACAAAAGTTTAATCAAAAGTAAAAAAAAAAAATTGAGTTTACATTGAATGTAATCTAGATATCGATAGTCATATAAAATAAGGTTTTTTAGAAAAACTCAAATTTTTTCTAAATCAAAAAATTTGTCAACGACATTCATCAAAAATTTTGTTTAAGAAAATAGCTGTCATTTTTGTGATTTAAAAAAATTGGCAACATTTGAAAAAACTATTTAAAAAAAGTATTTACAAAAAAATATCAAATTTGAACAATGTGAAAAAAAAAATGTTGAGAAAACGCTCTTTTTCTAGTTAAAGGGTACTTTCGCGACCATTTTTGGTCGCGAAAAAAACCCTTTTATGAGTACCACACAGTTGTCGCGAATTGTTGTTCAAAATATGGTTTCGCGACCATTTTTTCCACCAAAAAACAGTGGTCGCAAAAGTACTCATAAACGGGGTTTTTCGCCACCAAAAATGGTCGCGAAAGTACCCCACTCCTTTTTCTACCCAAATGTTGACACAATTTGAAAAAAATTCCAATTCACAATTCAAAGCGAAAATTCAAAGAAAAATTCCCGAAAAAAAATTTAATCGGAGGACATCTTTACAGTGCCAAAAATTGCTGCTAAGCCGCGGGAAATTTTTTTGGTTTTCCGCAAAACAAAAAGTTGCCCCCCCCCCTTGTGTTATCTTTTATTTGTGAGGTGCGAAGATATCCTCGAACATCCTAATTGGGCCCTATTTCCACATCTACTTCAGCGAAACTCGAATTATAACGTGTTTTTCGACTGCTCTCAATTAGAGTTCCTTTTTTTTCGCCAAATTTTTTTTTCAACTCGATTTTTGGCAGTTTTTTCATATTTTTCGGATGTTTTGGTTGATATGTTTGAATTTCCTATTTATACAGATTTTAATCAAGACAAGCAAAATTGGTCGGGCCACTTTTTCACAAGCCGATGATACCACAGGAGGAACTGAAGTTTTTTCTTTGTGCTTACTTGATGTTCTAAATGATAAAGAAAAAGTATTTTAAATAAAAAAATAAAATAAAATTGATCAAAGAGTTCAAAAGAACCGCAGCCGAAAATCAGATTCACCAAAAACGATTTTGATATCAAGTTTGTGATTCAAAAGTATTAAATAAAAAAAAGTTATTTTATTTATCGAAACCAAAAAAACGTTTTGGGGTAAATTAAGACTTCCGTATTTTCTCGAAAGTCCCAATTTCATAGAGCAGTTTTTCGGAGAAATTGTTTTTCGAAAAAAAAAGCATTAAAAAAAAACGTCAAAAAATTATGTAATGTCAAAAATATTAAGTACAGTCCCGACCAAAGCATATGAAATGTCAAAATACATAGGGTACGCAATTATCCCGCAAAATATTGCGATTTTTGGCCGTCCGCCTACGCACTCATCTGTTATTTTGCGAACAAAACGCTTATTTTGGGCCTTATCGGAAACCGAGTTTGTAAGATAACTGCGCACCCTGTGTATATGATATGTCAAAATATACCGTGCGGTATAAATTGAATTACATCACCTGCCTAAGTAAGTTAACAAAACCAGGGTAAAAAAAAGGTGTTAACTTACTTGAAGATTGTTAACTTACTTGAATCTTGTTAACTTACTTAGGGGTGTATGTCAAAACTATAAAATTAGAAAAAAATAGGAAATCTAAAAAATTGTGAAAAAATACGAAATGACTAAAAAGTACGTATTTTTCAAGTTCAAACAATTTTGTACGGTTATTAATTAAATAGGGTGCGCCGTTATGTTTCACTTTTTCCCGCTCGGGCCATTATGTTTCACTACTTTTCGAAAAAAAATTTTTTCTGAAACATAACGGCGCATCCTGTGTAATAGTTTTGCACCGCACATACAGGGTGAGGTAATATAGATGCTAAGCCGTTTTTGGTTCGCGAGTGCGCTGAGCGAATATAAGTCACCAAAAACGGCTAAGCATCTACACCACCTAACCATTTGACTTAACACATTTTTCTCCGCAAAAAGGTGTTAATTCAAATGAAAATTGTTAAGTCAAATGCAAACTGTTAAGCCACATGGGTAGTGCNAATGGTTAGGTGGTGTATATTACCTTACCCTGTACGAAAACTGGGTAAATTTATTTCTACAGTACGTAAAAAAAATAAAGTTTAGCTGAAAAGGTATGTTGTATGAAGTGTAGGTAAACTGGTGGTTTTCGGATGATTCTAAAAGCCGCGTATTTTCAACTCCGATGACTTGATTCTATACTATCCGCATTAAAACACATGTTGCAATGTATGTCATTTTCTTATCAGGCTAATTTTAACACGCAAAACCGACACCAAAAAAAGGTGCCAAACCTTCTTCATTTTCGTATTATAATTTTAAAAGAAAAAAAAGAACGAGAAAAAAAAACCAACACTCAATTTTACAACAAAATACACAAAATATATTTCAGAAGATAATGAGGCCAATTAACCCCGTATCTAAAGTTAATCGTGGTTTGGTGGATTTTTTTCCCGTGCTGACAGCATCAATTTTTTAACATCTTTTGGTGGTATGGATCATTTAAAGCACTTTTCTTGATATTTTAAAATATTGTTTCGACATGTGTATCACTACGGTGTGGGTGAACACGCTGGTTCCGTGTTTTTTTTTCCAAAAGTGAAAGGAAAACTTGATGTCACCAAATTGTTTTATCGTAAACTTTGTTGTTAAAAACTTTGTTTTTAAGAAGTGTGTTGTTAAAAACTTTGCCGTTAAAAACTTTGCCGTTAAAAACTTCGTTGTTAAAAACTTTTTCTGTTAAAAACTTTGCCGTTAAAAACTTTGTTGTTAAAAACTTTTTCTGTTAAAAACTTTGTTGTTAAAAACATTGTTGTTAATAATTTTGTTGTTAAAAACTTTGCTGTTAAAAACTTTGTTGTTAAAAACTTTTTCTGTTAAAAAAATTGTTGTTAATAACTTTGTTGTTAAAAACTTTGTTGTTAAAAACTTTGTTGTTAAAAACTTTGTTGTTAAAAACTTTGTTGTTAAAAACTTTTTTGTTGTTCAAAACTTTGTCTTTAAAAACTTTACTATTGCAAAATGCCAGTATACCGGTTCAGTGTGAAAAACCATGTCATAAAAGAATAGTATTAAACTGTTAAAAAATAAGTTAAAATTGGTTTTAAGTCCAAGAAAAAAGTTGTGTTAAACAAACAAAATGGCGCCTAAATGTCGCAAAGTCCGTATTTTTTTTTGTTAGTTGCATGTAATTCCTACGGCTGTCTGTAACTGCTTATTAAATTGCAAAAACTTGTAACATAACGAAATTTCGGTAACATAACGGGTGGTAACATAACGGTCCAAGTGATATACAGAGGGTACTCCAATTCCGGGCCAACCAATTCCGGGTCGCTTTCTCAAATTCCGGGTCGGTTTTGCAAAAACGTATCAATTTCCGGGTCGTTTTTTTCTCAAAAAAGATTTGAGCTCCAATTCCGGGTCGAAACACTCCAATTCCGGGTCGGTTTTTGGAAAAACTCTGTAACTAANTGATTCTAAAAGCCGCGTATTTTCAACTCCGATGACTTGATTCTATACTATCCGCATTAAAACACATGTTGCAATGTATGTCATTTTCTTATCAGGCTAATTTTAACACGCAAAACCGACACCAAAAAAAGGTGCCAAACCTTCTTCATTTTCGTATTATAATTTTAAAAGAAAAAAAACGAGAAAAAAGACCAACACTCAATTTTACAACAAAATACACAAAATATATTTCAGAAGATAATGAGGCCAATTAACCTCGTATCTAAAGTTAATCGTGGTTTGGTGGATTTTTTTCCCGTGCTGAAAGCATCAATTTTTTAACATCTTTTGGTGGTATGCATCATTTAAAGCACTTTTCTTGATATTTAAAAAATATTGTTTCGACATGTGTATCACTACGGTATGGGTGAAAAAACTGGTTCCCAGTTTTTCTTCCATTAAAGTAAAAAAAATTGATGAACTTTTTTACTAAAAACTTTGCTGTTAAAAACTTTTTTGCTAAAAACTTTGCTGTTAAAAACTTTTTTGCTAAAAACTTTGCTGTTAAAAACTTTTTTTTCTAAAAACTTTGCGGTTAAAAACTTTTTTGCTAAAAACTTTGCTGCTAAAAACTTTGTAGTGGCTTAATAGATTGTTTTGACTTTAATGCTTAAAACTTTATTGTTAAAACATGTCAGTATACCACTTTGGTGTAAAAATTGTTAAAATTGTTTCCCGATAAAATTATGGTGATGGTTATGTTCTTTTTTTTAGAAAAATATTTAAAATATTAATTTTACGTACTTTTATAAAAAAAATTATTTACAGGGGCCCCTCAAATAAAGGTCGCCTTTGCTAAATAATGTTGGCGCCAAATAAGGGTTCGAGAAAAAGATTAATGCTCCAAATAAGGGTCCTGATTTTACCATTACCTTGATTATTATTTTTTGATCCGCTTGTGGATATAATTAATTAAAATTGTAATTAACTCACATTTAATCATAAAGAAATAGCACTAAAATACCAAGATTCTGGGTTCGCCAAATAAAGGTCAGGTCGCCATGTAAGGGTCGGATTTTGAAAACAAGAAACCGGCCCTTATTTGCCGGTACCGAATTTTTAACTCGGAAAGCTTTTAACAAGATTTATTTTTTAACACGTTACGGATTCCGTGTTAAAAATGTTACTTTTAATAAAATGTGAATGTTGAAAAATGCCGTAAAATTACCAGAAATGTACGTTTTTGATAATTTACAAGTATTGTAATTGCAAGGTGCCAAGTCTTCTTCATTATCTTGCGTATAATTTTACATAAAACGCGGAAAGAGTAATTTTTACAAAATACACAAAATATTTCAGCAGATAATGAGGCCAATTAACCTCTTATCTCAGTTAATCGTGGTTTGGTGGACTTTTCAAATTTTTTACATCGTTTTTTTTTTTCTTACTTTTTTTTGCCCGTTTTCACCCATACGGATACATCGATGTGCTCCCATGATACCGGATGAGTTAAAATGTCATTTTGGCGTAAAACACCCAAACACTTCCCGACCACAACCATTGGTTGTCATTTTTTTTTGTTCGATTTTTTTTTTTGGTTACACGGGGGTTACACGGGCAACACGCTAAACATTATTTACAACAAGATGGAGTACCTGAAACAAATAAATTAGCCGAAAACGTTGCCCATTTCGAGCAACCGGACTTGGGTGAAGTAAGGGTTTTGCAGATTTGGGGAAAATGTTCACTTTGGCCAAGTTTCATGGCCGTTATTTGAGATTTTAAGCTTTTTTAACAATTGCAATAACCCCTTGCGCGCCGTTATTAAATTATATAAAATTTTCCCCAAATTGTTGATCCGATAACGGCGCAGGGGGTGTAATTCATCTTTTAATCTTAATTTTTAGTCTCAATTTTCATAAATGTTTCCAATTCTCATCAATTTTTATCAAATTTCTTCAATTCTCATCAAATTTCAATTTTCATCACTTTTCATCACTTTTCATCACTTTTCATCACTTTTCATCACTTTTCATCACTTTTCATCACTTTTCATCACGTTTCATCATTTTTCATCACTTTTCATCAATTTTGATCAACTTTGTTCAAATCAAAATAATTGTAGTGAACTAGTAAAATAAATAAATTTTCAAACAGAGTAAAATACACCACTCGCGCCAGTTCTTTTTGTATATACAGAGGGTACTCCAATTCCGGGCCACCCAATTCCGGGTCGCTTTCTCAAATTCCGGGTCGGTTTTACAAAAACGTATCAATTTCCGGGTCGTTTTTTTCTCAAAAAAGATTTGAGCTCCAATTCCGGGTCGAAACACTCCAATTCCGGGTCGGTTTTTTGAAAAACTCCAATTATGGGTCGTTTTTGTTAGAAAAAAAGATTTGGACTCCAATTCCGGGACAAATCTGCTTCAGTTTTTGGACCTACGATTGGACTTTTTTGTGTTGTCCCACAGACCGACCCGGAATTGGAGTTCTCACCTTTTTGTCGGATAATCTCAAAAATTTAGGTATTCAACGTACACTTATCCAATGAGATTATCGGAAATTATAAATTGTGCTTATATTACTAAAATCCACTGCTTATTTATCAAAGTTTATTTCTTTCAATAATTAATTTTGCAAAAAAAAAAAAGTCGCAGATAAACAAATTTGTTTTAACTTTTATGGAAAGTTAAGATGGGAAAACCTATTGGGCGGTCCGTTATTCAACGTATAGTGACGCGAGGTGACGAAATTCAAAAAAATTTCCAAATAAACTATTATTATTATTAATATAATTACTAGCGACAAGCTTTGAAGTCTACAAACCCGCCTGTATTTACTTTTGAAATATTTATTTTTTCGAATAAATTTATTTTTACATTGAAAAGTGTTAAAACCTCCTTAACCTTTTAAGTAGTAGAGAACAAATTTCCGGTAATCTCATTGGCTAAAATTATAAGACTACCAGACACAAAAAGTGAAAACTCCAATTCCGGGTCGCCTTCTCATTTTCCGGGTCGAAACTGGACTTTGAATGAAAATCGCAAACCGACCCGGAATTGGAGTACCCTCTGTATGTAATATTTCGTCATTTTCCGCCCACACTCTGCGCAGTTATCATCCCAATTTTGGAAAATACTTCCGTAAATAAACTGCCTAAGTGGTGTAGGCGATTTAAGGTTTTTTCAAATCTTTTGCTCATATCAAAAATGCATTTGATTTTTTATGTTTTCCCAAAAGTGGATATTATTTTTTCGTTTTGATTTCCAGTAATGCAATTCTTCTTCCGGTGACCGGAAGTAAATCTGATAAAATTTTGCACTTTAACGTTTCCGGAACACCGTCTTCATAATCCGGTTTTTCTTTTATAATATATTATCAGTGACGGAACTGTGCCAGAATTTCCGAAAAAAAAACGATTTTTCAACTACAATATTAAATTACGTTTTACGCAAATAGTAATTACATATCCGTGGAAGAAAATGTCTAAACTTGAGACTTTGTTTTTTTCGGAGACTTTGATGGCAATGTCAAAATCCTGTTAATTATGGCTATTGGATGGTACCCCAAACGTTGCTTCTCAATTAAAAATTGAATAATATTTCCTAAAAGCCAGGAAATATGCACGACTAGCCGTTTTCTTTAAAAAAAATAATACAGTCTTAGTTATAAAAACGGATACAAATTTGAGATTTTCTATAGTGATATCTATATGAACTCTAATCTTTCACTTTTCATAAAAATCGGCGTCGTACTGCGCTATTATCATAATAGTATTATGTTCCCGGACGGCTTCTAACACACAGGGTGCGCCGTTATGTTTCACAAAAAAAAATCGAAAATAGTGAAACATAATGACCCGAGCGGGAAAAAGTGAAACATAACGGCGTAGGGCTTAACATATAAAGATATGTATTTGGGGAAAATATTTTCTCAAAAAAGTGAAACATAGCAGCACGGGCGGGAACAAGTGAAACATAACGGCGCACCCTGTGTATTTCCCTTTGTCGCAAAAGTTTCATTGGCGTACCTTTATTTGGCATCAATTTTTTTCATATAATTTTTTTCATATAATTTTTTTCATTCAATTTTTTTCATATAATTTTTTCATATAATTTTTTTCATTCAATTTTTTTCATATAAATTTTTCATATAATTTTTTTTCATTTATTTTTTTTCATATAAGTGACACCTACCATTATTTAGCGGTCGTACCTTTACAGTTGATGCGCCTACAGCGCGACACTTCAAACCTGTGGCGTTGTGAGCGCACTGTCACGTTATGGGCGCACTATCGCGTTGTGGGCGCACTGTCGCGGTATGGGCTGTCGCGTTGTGGGCGCAGCAACTGTATTTGGGACCCCTGTACAGTATGACAAAAAAATTGAGGACTGACCAAATAAGGGTCGGTTTCATTATAAAAGGCAGTTTTTTTTTTGAAAAATATTAGTGCTTCAAATTCGTAAAGTCACTCGTTTTATCAATGCGTATAAATTATGTGAATTAACAATCTTAAATCCTGGTTTCGCTAAATAAGGGTCAAGTCACTAAATACGGGTCAGATTTGTCAAAATACAAAAACGACCCTTATTTGGCGTCTTTCCTGTATACGTGCGTTGGATCTGAAATGAGTTGGTGAAAAATTGTTTTGGATAAGATCTCAACTTCCTCAACGCGTTCATTTATCAACATGCTCGGCTTAAGAGATAAAGTAACAAATCACTGCCGAATTTACGATTACGCAACATTTACTTCTTAGAGAGTTCCGAATAAAAAAAAAGACGGACCTTGACAAAAAAAACTATTGTAATTTATAAAAACAAAACGCTAGAAAAAAAAGATGAACAAAAATCAAAGCACACAAAACTTGATTTGACGAACATGATGATCACAATCCGATAAAACACAGATTTTACGTTATTTAGAACGGAATTTGGAAAATACAAGCCGCATTTAAAAAAGAGAAAAAAAAAATTAAAAAAAATATTTCACAAAACGTTTTTTTTTTCTAGGTTGAAACAACACTTGTTTAACACTTTTTCGCTTCCGGTCACCGGAAGAGAACGTGACAAAAAATAATTGGTTGAAAAAAATATTTGAAATTTTTGAAATTTTACTACAAAATTAAATTAAATTTGTGTTCAATTTTTTTTTATTAACATATTACCCAAATTCAATTCAACTTCGAATTTTTGTCATTTCTTTTTCAAGATTGAAAAACAAAAATTGAAAAAAAAAGTTTAAATAAATTTCGAAAACAAGTTTAAAATAAAATTTTCGAAAACAAGTTTCAAAAAAACTTTCGAAAGAAACTTTTAAAACAAGTTATTAAAAAATTTAACACAAAGTTTGAATAAAATTATATTTATTTTTTTGATTTTTTTTTTTTTTTTGGACATTACAGTTTTCTTTCCCTTAAATGCCGTCCATCCCATAAGTGCCGTCCATCCCATAAGTGTCATCCATCCCTTAAGTGCCGCGTTTTTTTTTACTTAACTTTTTCAGTTTTTTTGTTACAAAAAAGAAACAATACTTCAGCATCGGAAATGCGGCACTTAAGAGAACGAGGACTGTATATCAAGCCAAAAACAGAAAAACATTGTGTTTTTAATTAAAATTGATTATGAAGAACACGTTTTATTCGTTCACGAACTTTATTTAAAAATATTTTAGTATACAATGGGTTACAGATTATAAAATGGGTTGATATAAAAAGAGTTTTTTTTTGTTAAATTTAACTTCCGGTCACCGGAAGTTAAACAACATAAAATCATGTAAATATAATATTTTCAACATAGTAATCGGATTGTAATTTAACTTTGATTTTTTTTTTTGCCAATTGCGGAATTTTGCCAATACAAAGAATGCGCCTATTGGGAGCAAAAGAAAAGAATGAAAAAAAATACCTCTCAGGATTGGAAATAATTTGACAAACGGTTTTTTTTTCTTAACGTTATGATGCAGTTGAAGGCGGCAGGTGGTGTGTAATCGTCCCCCACATCCGAATTGCTTCCTTATCGCAAAAGAACTGTTAGAATAAGAACTGAGAACAAAAAGAAATGAACAAAATTACTTTTTTTTTCTTTCACTTCTGACGATTAAAACTACATTTTTTTCTTCATTTGGCGGATTTTTGAAAAAAAATGTACATTTTCTGGAAATTGTGCATTTCTTGATTTTAAAAGTAACAGTTGATTAAAAAATATTTATAGAAAAAATATAAATAGATACGTTTCCATTTTTAAAATATTTTATATCACATTTAATTTGCACCCATCTGGCCAACATTTTTGTCAAAAAATGTTACAGTCCTCGTCCCCAATTCAGCAACAAACAGTTAACGAAAATCCTTGCCGAAGTGGGGTATACTTGCCGAATTGGAAACAGTTGGTCTTTTTTTACGTTTAATTTTACGTAATAACCAATATTTTTGCTATACACGGGGTGCGCCGTTATGCTACACAAAAAATAAAAATTCGAAAAATAGTGAAACATAATGGCCCGAGCGGGAAAAAAGTGAAACATAACAGCAGGGCTTAAAATATTAATATATGTATCAGGGGAAAATATTTTCTCAAAAAAGTGAAACATAACAGCACGGCCGGAAAGAAATGAAACATACCTAATATTGACCAGATAACTGTGTAGGGGATTAAAACATCGTAGTCAATTTCGTTTCTAATTTCCAGACCTGTTAAATTGTCAGACACTTTTGGCAAGATAACTGCGTAGGGCCTAATGAAAAAATGACAAAATATTACATTTCGGCAAGATAAGTGGACAAGGGATGTATCACAAATAAAATCATGATTGCTTTTTGCTTTAGTGTATGGGCCATACAGTATGGTATCCTTAACTCCCATGGGGGTGTGCGTGTAAATAGACACGCAACTTGTTTTTTCGCGGATTTAAGGAGGCCCGTATGGCAGAACGGGTATTGGTGACCCCCCTGAACTTTTCAAGAAAATTCGATTGACGGTGTTTTTGCGTAGGTTGGAAATTTCAAACAGCTCTCTAGGGGGCCCTGGTGGCCCAAATCAATTTCTGAATAGTCAGGTCGACGTTGTTTGACGAGCTCTACAACTTGGCTTTACCAGTTTTTTGAATTATTGCGAATTATTGTGATTTTTAAGTGCGTGTTTATATACACGCATTTTCCCCTACGGTTTCCCAAAAACTCTTTCCCCCTGAGAGTTAAAATTATTTTCTTTTCAAAATTTCGTACTTTTTTTTTGTTGGCGAATTAAAAAAAGATGTACATTTTCTGGAACACGAAACACATTTGCCGTTTTTTCCATTATTTCTTACAAAGCAGTGTAAGCTATTATTAGGAAGCGTTTAACCTGTTGATGCCAAAAAATGATCATCGAACTAACATTTCCGCTTTAAACTTGTAATTTTGAGGTGGGTGTCCAATAAGAGGGCTGGGACAAGAATTCATAATTGCCACCTTTCATACAACGGACAATGAAACAGGTAAAAAATGAAAAAAAGCAAAAAAAAAAAGAGAAAAAAATAGAATAAAGCGGGAAAAACGGGGAACAACTCGACAACCGTTACTTAACCACATCATATCAGTTTGATCTATTTGGTACTTTTTTGGTGAAATTATTTCCGTTACATTGTATGTTAATTTTATTTTTATTGCATGCCAAATTACGCCATTTTTTGGTACCAAATACCAACTACTCATAAATTATTCACTTCGGAATATCTAACGGTGTTACAATTTTGGTGGCAAAATTTAGTACAGAAGAGTCGCTAAGAAAGGGTCACTTAAAAACGACCGGTGTCACCAAATACTGGCCACGAATCACGTTTTTCCAAAATATTTTTTACCAAAAAAATTCTGATTTTGTGATTATTGTTAAGAGCAATTTGTGCGTTAACTAAAATGTTTCAAAACTGGCCGGTTAACGGCTCAATGCATAGTCGTTAAATAATGTTATCTCTGAAACAAATGTGGTCCAAAAGTGACCGGTTAACGGGTCCGGTTAAAGGAGCATCCTGTGAATTTTTTTTCTTCGGGATAAAACTTATCAAAATTTGATTCTGTTGTTTCCAAATATGACCCCTTTTTGGCGCACCCAGTATTTTGGTTATACACTGTATAATATACAGTCCTTGATTCCATAAGGAGCGCTTCCATATCGCCCGTTTATCCCATAACGGCCTCTTTTTTCCTCCAAAAACGGCCGGTTTTTTCGAGAACCGAAAATGGCCGTTATGGAATTAACGACTGTAGTGCCTAATCTGCGTAATACTAAATTAAATTTGTTTAGATTCGGCATTTTCAGGGCAACAATCGTAAAAAAAACTAACAATTTGAAGCAGGCACGCCATAATTTGGCCACCGTAGCCCTTGTTTGTATGACCCTATTTGGCAGGGAGAAATTAACAGACCATCCTGAAAGTCTAGTCATTTTATCTAGAGTTCAAGGATGTTCAAAGGTCAGATAAATTCTCAATTAATTTTTGAAAATAAAATTCCATCTGGAACACGTTAAATAAAATCAAACAAAAAAGAGGTGAAATCGGTACGTCATCTTTTTTTTAATGTTAACTCCCTTGCTCAACATCTATTTTCTCGGTTTTCCGATTTTCCGATCTTCTGCTTGTTTTACATATTAGAATGTTCGTTTAATCATAGGAAAATAAGAAATTTGGCAAAAAAATTTTTATGTGTATTTTAACGCTGCTCAAACAACAATTTTCCGTAGAAAATAAAAAGTTCGCTCAAGTTTACACATTTAGGTTCAAGGTCTCGGGTACGATTTTCAGGAGAATTCTAGAAAAAAATCGTTTATCATGTTCCATAGTCTGAAATCCAGACTTCGCATTTTTCCAGCAAAACAAGCATTTTCATGATAAAAATGTACGATGTTGAGAAATCCTTCATTGAAAATAATATTACATAGTGTATACAAATGCTCTATAGTAATTAAATAAATAAATAAACATGATAAACATAAATTATATGTTGTGTTATTGAATGTAAATTCACTAGCTAAATTTATGGTGTAGACAAAAAAGCTGTGCAGTGATTGGCCCGTCTCCGTAAAACCTCCGGAGGCGGGCCAATCACAGCACAGTAAATCACTTGCTTAATCGGTTCCTCATTTTGATTGGCTTTCACAGAAGCGAATGATTTTTCCGGCTTTACTCACAAGTTTTTCTTTTTTTGGGTAGTAATTATTATTAGGGTTGCGTGTCTATTTACACGCACTTCCCTTTGGGAGTTCACTGATAAAAACTGAAAATAAGACAAGTTAATTATAGAAATATTGTTTTGATTTATAAATTTATAATTTTTTTTTTATAAATTGAGGTTTTACTGTAATTCTGATATTTTGTTATTCTGAAATTTAATTTCAACTGAAAAAGTTTAACTAAAAAAGTTCACTTTACCGAAATTTTTAGAAAAATTTAAGGTTAAAAGAAACATTTATTTGTTGTTAAAAATACGTCACAATACAGTCTCGGCTAGACGCGGCTTTCAAATTGTCCACCGTCAATTGTGCACCGTCATTGTGCACGTTTTTCGGAAGCGCAAATTGCACAATTTGACGGTCGCGACTGTACGAAAATTTAAATATAAGTTAAATTTTGTTTAAAATATCTCCAGAAAATTCTTTTTTTAATAAAGTAGTATGACACATAGTATTATACATAATAATATATTACTGAGTTACGTGACTTATTACTGTCAAACATGGCAAAGGAATCAATGTGCCGTTGGTGGTACAGCTTTGGGCTTTATTTTTGTATTTTTACGAAGCAGCTCAGCCACGGTACTGCTTCCCAACAAAATATCCGTTTTCTGCACCTGCAACGAAAGAAAAAAACATATATCCACTTTTTTTTCTCTCTCTTACCTCACTCGACGCTCAAAAACACAAGTAAAGTACTAAAAAAAAATCTAGCGAAAGTAAAATTATTCTCTTTTTTTAGTTTGCCATGGAGAATATATACGCACCTGGCTTCCGGATTTCTTTACCTAACCCAAACTTAAATTCTCAGGCTTCAACATGCGAAGTTATTTAGCTTGACGCAAGTTGTTGGTAACAAATAGAAACTGATGTGACAAAATTGATCTCATATCGCTTCATCAATTTATTGTGGGTTTTTCAAAAAAACCCAAAATGTAAAATTACGTATCATGATAGAGTCAGGCAAGAAATGAAGGATGATTTTATTCAAAAAATGTCGAATATGACAAATGTCGAATATCACAAATGTCGAAATGTCGAATATCACAAATGTCGAAATGTCAAATGTCGAATATCACAAATGTCGAATATCACAAATGTCGAAATGACAAATGTCGAATATCACAAATGTCAAAATGACAATTGTCGAATATCACAAATGTCGAAATGACAAATGTCGAATATCACAAATGTCGAAATGACAAATGTCGAATATCACAAATGTCGAAATGACAAATGTCGAATATCATCAATGTCAAAATGACAAATGTCAGATATCACAAACATCCCACATGTTGAATATCCGGGACAATATATCCTAAATGTCGAATATCCGCGATATTGCATCCCAAATGTCAAATACCAAAAAAATTTAATATCAAAAATGTCGAATATCTCAAATATCGAATTTCCGGGATATTATATCCCAAATTTTGAAAACCGCGATATTGCATCTCAAATGTCAAATATCCCAAATGTCGAATATATCAAATATCGAATATGTCAAATGTCGAATATGTCAAATGTCAAATAATAGAAATGTCGACTTTCAAAAATGTCGAACTTGACAAGAAGTATCACAAATGTGAAATATCACTTATACTGAATAGCCCAAGTTTCAAACACAACGACGTAACATTTCACAAATATCGAAAAGTGGCAAATCTCGAAAATGACAAATATCAAATGTGACACATTTTAAAGGTATGTCAAATGTTTTGTCAATTTTTTTTTTTTTGAGAATTTTTATATACGAGCTTTATCAGCTAGCGTTATTAAATCTCGTTGCATAAAAGTTAACACTTTTTGGTTGTTTTATTATTTGAGAAGCGTTTCTTTAAGTTTAAATAATAAAAAAAGTGCTCCAGATAATATTCTGAGCAATCTGGTATGTATTTGTACTATTTTGCTAGTTCCAATGAGTTACTTTACAAAATAAACATAGCCCAGCCATTTTCACTCTGTTCCTTCAAATTGACATTCGTTTTTTTTTTCTTTTTTTGCAATTCGTTCCCGGAGTTCGTGTTTTTGCTTTTTGAATTCTGCGACTAAAATATGCGAAATGTTTTGACACAATTGAGATAAGCCGCTAGCTAAAGCAACTGATATAAAGTCTAAACCTAAAACAGAAAAATTTCGCGTTTAAAACTACAATAAACCAATATTTTAGATTGAAAATTACCGTAGGTCCCGGTCATATTTTCCGTTTAAATCTCAGCAATTCACACTCACAGTCCTTACACATTTCTGATTATCTTTTGGAAATCTGTCTGCCAATAAATCATTTTTCGGCCACTTTTTAAATTTTATTTATAAATTTTACGAGTTTAGCAAAAACGTTCTTTAACTCCCAGGGGGAAGTGCGTGTAAATAGACACGCAACTTGTTTTTTTGTCGATTTAAGGCATATGGAGGCCCTGTAAGGCAAAACGGGTATTGCTGACCCCCCTCAACTTCTCGAGAAAATTCGATTGACGGTGTTTTTTGCGTAGGTTGAAGATTTCAAACAGCTCTTTAAGGGGCCCTGGTGGCCCAAAATAAATTTCTGGATAATCATATAGACGTAGTTTGACGAGCTCTACAAATTGGCTTTACCAGTTTTTTTTTGAATTATTGCGAATTTTTGTGAATTTTTTAAATGCATGTTTATTTACACACATTTTCCCCCTACGTGTTCCCAAAAACTCCTTAAAAAACCATCAGGGCCAATAAATGCCTCTGTTTTTAATATCCTCTTCAGCCCCGTTTTTTGTCCAAATCAATTTCTGGTTAACCGGAAATAGACATCCAACAATAGGAGGAACCTAAGTAATAAATCTCCATTTCCGGTTAACGGGACAATATATAAAAGAATGACGGCAAATTTGAATTTGAACACCCTCATGAACGACCTTATGACCACTTTCGTGTGAATACATATGGTGCAGAAACATTTCTTTATTTGAAAACCGGCACTAAGCGGAATTTAGTACTTCGATTTTGATCTTTGATGTTTTCTTTTAAAAACCATTTGAAAGTTTATAAGAAATAATACTTTGCCCAAAAAAAAAGATCAAAAAGTAGAATTGGTATATTTTCTCAATTTCAAATGATAATATTGCACATCGAGGTTAGGTGATAAGAAGTGCTTCTCGTCGATCCATCGATTAATTTTCCAGAGAGTTCGACCCATTGCTGTCTAACATTTTATTTAAAATTTAGTAAACCGAATATCAACATATTGATTATAAAAAATGTGGAATATTATAAATGTCAAATATTATATATGTCAAATATTATAAGTGGTAAATATTATAAGTGTCAAATATTACAAATGTCAAATATTATTATAAATATCAAATATTACAAATATGAAAGTTTACAAGTGCTAAATACACAGGGCCCTACAGGGTGCGCCGTTAACAGGCAGAATTTTATAAACATTATACAGGGGGAGCGTCAAGTAAGGGCACGCCAAGTAAGGGTAGGAACGCCAAGTAAGGGTAGGTGGGCGCCAAGTAAGGGTAGGTTTAATTTCGGGAAAAAAATTCCCCGCCAAGTAAGGGTACGCCAATTAAAGGTAGATATTATCTCTTAAAGAGTCTCCAATTCAAACGTTTTTTGTTCTAACTGATTATTTCCGGAATTTAAATGTATTTTTAATAAAAAATATAGAATTAACGTGTCACCCTAATGACAAAATAAGGCAAAATTGGTAAAAGTGACAACGCCAAGTAAGGGTAGTGGCGCCAAGTAAGGGTAGGTTTTGAAAAACATCCAAAAAAAACCGTAGTCGACGTAGTTCTAGTTTAAATAAAGACTGTATCAGGGTTCGTATTACAAAAGTCACAAATTATTAACTACTAAAAATTTTTTAGTACTCACTTGCTTTGCAAGGATTAATTTCCGAATTATGAAGTCGGGTCTCTGTGTTGGAATTAGGCTGGCTTTGTGTCAATTTTTCTGCCGTCGCAAAAAAAATGGCTCAAGTGCATCCAGACGTTTTTCCCGAAAATTTACTTGATGTAGATAATTGAAAATCCTGCTGGTCATTTTGATGCGATTAACCGACAAAGAAATGGCTAAACTGATTCGGCCCGTGTAAGGTAAGTTTTGAAAAATTGAAAAAAAAATGTTCGAATTGGTATATATTTTTTTTCTGTCGTGTTTACGTCGATTGGATGATCCGGGGATTTCTAACATGATAGTATCAACGACCTTAACGCTGCTGTTAGATAAAGATTCGAATATAAATCCGTACGGAGCATTCTACGGCCACTGAAACATCTTTTTAAGCTCGGTAAACATTGCAGCACAATTTTCAAAACAAACGAGTTTTTTTTTAATTAAAAGTTGCCACGAATCTGACGTCCTGGTTAATTACAGTTAATAACCTCAAAGTTTTTTTCTACTTTTTCTCAGTTTTTGTACAATATGCTGCATGCTGAATTCACTATTGAAAAATACAAGTCATAGAAACGACCTAAGACCTTAACACGACACTAAATTCCAAAAAAGTGTCGTGTTTTTACTTAGTTTGTTAATTATCATTATGTTTAGAAGTTTTTTGGTAAAAGTGAAACTCTTACTATTTTAAGTCTCAGGGGAAGGAGTTTTTGGGAACCCGTAGGGGGAAAATGTGTGTATATAAAGACGCACTTAACAAATCACAATAATTCGCAATAATTCAAAAAAAAATTTGGGCCACCTGATTTGGGCCACCAGGGCCCCCTAGAGAGCTGTTTAAAATCNATCCGGGGATTTCTAACATGATAGTATCAACGACCTTAACGCTGCTGTTAGATAAAGATTCGAATATAAATCCGTACGGAGCATTCTACGGCCACTGAAACATCTTTTTAAGCTCGGTAAACATTGCAGCACAATTTTCAAAACAAACGAGTTTTTTTTAATTAAAAGTTGCCACGAATCTGACGTCCTGGTTAATTACAGTTAATAAGCTCAATGTTTTTTTCTACTTTTTCTCACTTTTTGTACAATATGCTGCATGCTGAATTCACTATTAAAAAATACAAGTCATACAAACAACCTAAGACTTAACGCGACACTAAAGTCCAAAAAAGTGTCGTGTTCTTACTTAGTTTGTTAATTATCATTGTGTTTAGAAGTTTTTTGGTAAAAGTGACAATCTTACTATTTTAAGTCTCAGGGGGAAGGAGTTTTTGGGAACCCGTAGGGGGAAAATGTGTGTATATAAACACGCACTTAACAAATCACAATAATTCGCAATAATTCAAAAAAATTTGGGCCACCAGATTTGGGCCACCAGGGGTTTTTT
This sequence comes from Oikopleura albicans, assembly GCA_004367875.1. Taxonomy (NCBI): domain Eukaryota; kingdom Metazoa; phylum Chordata; class Appendicularia; order Copelata; family Oikopleuridae; genus Oikopleura; species Oikopleura albicans. The sequence continues at coordinate 283,098 of SCLG01000167.1, read as the reverse complement.
GGGTCAGCAATACTCGTTTTGACCTACGGGGCCTCCATACGCCTTAAATCGACGAAAAAACACGTCGTGTGTTAATATACACGCACGTCCCCTGGGAGTTAACCTGTTCTATTCGTTTAGAAAAAGTTCGACTTTTAAGATACACCACCTGACGGGTTATCTTATCACCAGTTATCTCACCAAAATTGGGTTATCTGACCACATTCTGGACCGAGGTTTCCAATTATTCTATCAAATGTTATCTTACCCGAGTTGGTTAACCTTACCGCTTTTTTACCGTTTATAAAGATAACCCGTCAGGTGGTACGACAAAGATTGTTCGTTGAAGTCTCCAGAAGTTTAGTAAGAATCTGAAAAATTAACTCAAATGTGCGCATTAACACATTTCAACCGTTTGAAACATGGGTACTCAAAGTTGATGTCCCGAAAAGCAGCTAGGACTGTATTTCACACACATACATAGTGCGCTTATCTAAATTAAAAGTGATCATTAGTTACACTTTGTCCAAACGTTTTATGAGCTTTTAAAAGTGAAAATAGCTATCTAAAAAAGAAGCGACTTTGATTAAGTTTGACATTTTATTTGTAAAACACACAAGTCGCTATCTGGCAAGTTCGACAATGCATTCGAGAAACGGATATTGCTCAAATAAAGAAAATTATGATAAATTTTACGCCTCGTTTTAACGTACTGATATATAATGAGGGTTGCGCAACGTTTATAGCCTTGCATATTTATAATGTCCCTGAATATAAATTGCATCGTAAACCAGTTCATAAATGACTTATTTTGATCGTAGAGGAAAGTCAAACGTGGTAAATTTTAGAAAAAAAATGTGATAATTATATAATCTGACAAATATAAAGTCTGACAAATGGCAAATATGACAAACGTCTTATATGGTTAATGTCTAATCTGAAAAATATCAAACCTGACAAATGTCGATTCTGACAATTGTAGAATCCGACAACTGTTGAATCTGAGAATTGTCGAATCTGACATATGTCGAATCTGACAAATGTCGAATCTGATAAATGTCGAACTTGACAAATGTCGAATCTGATAAAAGTCGAATCTGACAAATGTCGACTCTGACAATTGTCGAATCTGACAAATGTCGAATCTGACAATTATCGAATCTGACAAATGTAAAATCTGACAATTGTCGAATCTGACAAATGTCGAACTTCACAAATGTCGAATCTGAAAAAAGTCTAATCTGACACACGTCTAATATGGCTAATGCCAAATTGAACAAATGTCAAATCTGACAAATGACTAAATCAAAAATGATGACATTTAAAATTATGATGAAAAAAAATGATCATATGTATGTGTTCATCGACTTTCCGACCTTTATCCTGAGAGTTTAAGAACATGTCGAGTCCCAAAAGTACAAACTTTCACAAACTCAACTTGTGATATATTAACAATCATGCGGATATTGGGTAGCTAGCTACCAGTTTTCACTTTATTTCTAAATAAAGAGAGAACGGTTTGTGATAATAAAAAACGGACAACGGATTTGAAATCAAAAAAAATTTCACGTTTTTATATGGGAGAAAAATATTTTTTTTAGAAAATTGTTTTTACGTTTGGGTCCGTGGAGGACGAGGGTTAAGGTCGAAAATCACCCCAGTAAGAGAAGAAGAACAGGGCTTCAAAATAAAATAATAATCAAAAAAATCCGTTCATTGTTTGGCCCGCTAGAGCAAATTGGGTAGCTAGCTACCCCAGATGCGCATGACTGTTAAGTTGGCGCAGCATGATGCAAATAAATATCCAAGCGTGATTAAGGGAGCGATATCAACTGGCATTATGTTAAACACAATTTTTTTGGTTTGCACTTTTTTTTCAGTCACTCTAAATTACTAGTTAAAATATTGAAAAGGCAATTAAGAGAGGTTGTGGGATAAGTAGAAACTTCCAAATTATTNTTAACAGTCATGCGCATATTGGGTAGCTAGCTACCCATTTTCACTTTATTTCTAAATAAAAAGAGAACGGCTTGTGATAATAAAAAACGGACAACGGATTTGAAATCGAAAGAAAATTTCACGTTTTTATATGGGAGAAAAATATTTTTTTTAGAAAATTGTTTTTACGTTTGGGTCCGTGGAGGACGAGGGTTAAGGTTGAAAATCACCCCAGTAAGAGAAGAAGAACAGGGCTTCAAAATAAAATAATAATCAAAAAAATCCGTTCATTGTTTGGCCCGCTAGAGCAAATTGGGTAGCTAGCTACCCCAGATGCGCATGACTGTTAAGTTGGCCCAGCATGATGCAAATAAATATCCAAGCGTGATTAAGGGAACGATATCAACTGGCATTATGTTAAACACAATTTTTTTGGTTTGCACTTTTTTTTTCAGTCACTCTAAATTACTAGTTAATATATTGAAAAGGCAATTAAGAGAGGTTGTGGGATAAGTAGAAACTTCCAAATTATTTACAGGTGCGCCACTTCGGCCGGGTAAAGTGGGCGGCCAACCACCAAAGAGCTGCGATAACGATATACCACCTAATTATAAAATTAAATACGCCTAAAAACTTCTAATGCCAAAGAAAAAAAAAGAAAAATCGTTTGAAACATTTCACATAAAATAGAGCGATTAAACTTGTTTATGAAAGTGAAGTTTAGATAACGGCCTTTTGTATTTATTGAATTTTAAAGTGTGCTTGATTCGATATGCGTCAGATTCGGCCATGGTCAGATTCGACAATTCTGGGATCAGAAATTTTACACATCCATTTTTTTACATTTGAAATTTGACATATGTCAGATTCGATGGTCAATGTGGCCATATTTGGCACCGCCGTGTTTCAGAGAAAACATAAATTAAATAACGTTTTACAGAGTTTCCACGAAAAACGTATTTACCAAAAATTTTATTGGAAAACCGTCTTGCCGTGAAATTCGACGTCGGTTAGATTCTAGAAAAATATGAAATTTGTTTAATTCGGAAAATTCATAATTTCTAAATTTGACTATTTTTTTTTAATTCACCCAAAATTATTACTATACATTTTGGATTTTTTACAGAGTGAGGTAATATAGATGCTAAACCGGTTTTTGGTGATTTATATTCGCTCAGCGCACTCGCGAACGAAAAACGGCTGAGCATCTATATTACTTCACCCTGTACAAATGATAGTTTCAATATTTGAAAAAAAAAACGAAAACAAATTCTATCATTTCATATAAGATTTTTACGAAGCTACTTTTTGCTATGTCCATTTTTCATTGTACTTTCTAAAAAAGTCATATTTTTTCTGGGCGACATTTGAGTGGCTAAATTTCCTTCCTCAACTCATCGGGTCGAGTTCCGTCGAAAAAAAAAGTTGAAAAACGGATAGGGTTAACAAGAGTGAAGTACTACTGGGGTAGGATATCTATTTTATACAATTTGTACGTCGAGTTCACTTCCGATGCACCTGCCGCCATCAAGGCCTCTAGTGCCAAACTTAAACTAAAAATTAAATCATTCACAAAATGCCGAAAATTACAAATTATGTACATTTCCACTTCTTGTATTTCCTCGTGTAGTACCGACTTGATTAACTTAATGTCACTTATTATTTAACTGTCATGCACGCCCAGCTTTCTTTAACAGTCATAGACATTTTGGGTAGCTAACTACCAACTTTTTCAAAACAAATTCCTTATTATAATCAGGCTTTTGAAGTCGATTCTGCGTCTTTTGATATGTATATCGAATTGCAACTGAAACCGAAACGGGCATTAACTCCCAGGGGGAAGTGGGTGTAAATAGACACGCAACTTGTTTTTTCTTCGATTTAAGGCATATGGAGGCCCGGTAGATCAAAACGGGTATTGGTGAACTTTTCGAGAAAATTCGATTGACGGTGTTTTTTGCGTAGTTTGAAGATTTAAAACAGCTCTCTAGGGGGCCCTGGTGGCCCAAATCAATTTCTGAATAGTCAGATCGACGAAGTTTGACAAGCTCTACAACTTGGTTTTACCAGTTGTTTTTTGAATTATTGCGAATTATTCTGAATTTTTGAAGTGCGTGTTTATTTACACACATTTTCCCCCAACGGGTTCCCAAAAACTCCTTCCCACTGAGAGTTAAGGTAAAAAAATGAGTTACATTTTTGTTCATACGTAAAGTGGAATTTTAGGAATTTTGAATCTCTCGTGCATTTTCATTAATCACTAAGGGTGTTTTTAAAAAGTTTGCTTATTTATTAATTATAAATATTCATAAATAGTTCGTTCTGATAGGAACATGAAAAAATCATGTTTTAGTATTGAAAAAAAATAAAAACAGAAACAATTTGAAAATTAAGTTTGCCCAAAAATGACACAATTCGCAAAAAAAATATATATGTACATTTTGCTCTTGCTGCATTTCCTGTGTCTAGTACTTCCGATTTGAAAATGTGTCAAATTTATCATACCCAAGTCGAAATGCGAGCCGCTACAACAGTAGTTGCAAGTTTGGGTGTGGTGTGTGGTGCTAGTGGTTCTGGTGCTGGTGGTGTATTCATTGATGGTGGGGTATGTCGGCACTCTGCTCTGATCTTTATCAGTTCTGTGGCAGGTGAAGCGGCATCGAAGGCTCCGAACGGGCCGGATACAGACGCACCTGCAAAAAAAGACAGAAAATACAAACACACCACCACCACCTTCAATAATTCCATTCATCATTTTTTTGACTTCATTTTTTTTTTCAAAAAAGAAAAATAACATAGAGCAGCGCGGGGAGGGGGGCTGGTCGTAACTAGACTTGATTGGCTTCAACTCTCACGGTACTATTAAGGACCGTACATACCCATAGTTTACAAAAGGTACATTTGTTAAAAGACGCTATCATGGACGTTCTATACCATCTAGTTTTTGTGTAGAGAATCATTTTAACGCTCTTTTGGCTTTGAGGCCCCATAGATTGGTAAATCATTATAGGGGTGTGGTTATAAGGTGAAAATCAAAAAATCTGACTTGATTTAAGTGAACTTGGCCTTTTAGTGACTTGACCTTTAAGACTAATAGTCAAAAAACATGTAAGAAAACCTGATTTATAAAATAAGAAATGTTATTTTTGACAAAAATGGCTTGACCTTATAGCGGTTAATATGTCTGGTCTTTTAATCACCACCCCTTGTACATTGATAGCTTGTAAACCAATGTTTACAATTTCATAATTTATAGAACGTCGCAAAACGTCGAAAATTTCTAGATTTTAATAACCGAATGAATTTGATAACACTATCGGATATTTCAACGAAACAAGAAACAAAATCAGGGCTCAGCACAATTGGCTCGCTTTGGCTCGCTCGAGCCGAGCCAGGGAATTTTTGAGCTAGAACGAGCCAAGCCGAACCGAGCCATTTTTCTCAAAATTTCTCCGCTCAAAACCCGAGCCGAGCCGAGCCAAAAAAAAAAGAGCCAGTTGTGCCGAGCCCTGCACAAAATACTGTTACTCAAGTATTTCAGTTTTTCGGATTTAATTTATACACAAATTATATGTACCGTCCTTAACTCCTGTAGTAGCCGTCTTTTTTTCTTTGCTACTTTGGCATCGAAGTGACAAGCGGGGAAAATACGAACACCTGGACTTGACAAAATAAATTCTACAGCGATGAGTAGAGGTGCAGTATTCGCGACAGTCCCAATACCGGAAAGAAATCCACCCTACTTTAAATAACATTAAGATTTTTTTTTTCAAACCATCAACCACCATCTACACCATCACCTAAAGAAATAAGCCGCTTATTAACTGCACGACGCATTTCCTGCTAATACAGAATTTCACCGTTTTGAAAGCGTTAAACTTTGACGACATCGGCCTCATTAACCCCTAGGAAGAAAGTGGTTGTAATTGAGACTGTGAATGCCAAACTCTTGGAAATTTCAACAAAAATTATAATGATTGAATATGAAAATGAACTTTTTTTCAAGTTTTATTTCTCCAAATTAAGACTTGCTCATTAAGAGAGCACATTGAAAAGTGCACATAATTCCAGAAAGAAGATTTTAACTCGTACAAGGTTCCATTTTTTTGAAATTTGGTGTACAGAATTTGATTATGTTTTTATTGTTAAAGATTGATAAACGAGATTGAACGACAAATGCACATTAATCAGTACCCATAAATTTTGGTTAACAACGCATTTTACAGATTTTAGGTTACCACCTGACGTGTTACCACCTAGCTTTACCACATAACCTTAGAGAGGCTGAAAACGGGAAGATAAAGCAACTACTGCATGGCAAGGCGTTAGGTAAAATAATTGGAAATATTTGGGTTCAAAAAGAGGTAACCCAATCTTGGGTAGGGAAACGGGTCGTAAAATAACCCGTCAGGTGGTTTATATGGAGTGTGCTACTTACGCGACCATTTGTGGTCGCGAAAAAAAACCCGTTTATGAGTACTTTCGTGACCACACCATTTGGTCGCGAATCGCTGTTCAAAAGATGGTTTCGCGAAAGGGCGTTTTAGGTGAGGTTTCGCGACCACACTATATGTTGAACAACAATTCGCGGCCAAATGCTGTGGTCGCGAAAGTACTCATAAACGGGTTTTTTCGCGACCACANAGCGGGGAAAATACGAACACCTGGACTTGACAAAATAAATTCTACAGCGATGAGTAGAGGTGCAGTATTCGCGACAGTCCCAATACCGGAAAGAAATCCACCCTACTTTAAATAACATTAAACATTTTTTTTTCAAACCATCAACCACCATCTACACCATCACCTAAAGAAATAAGCCGCTTATTAACTGCACGACGCATTTCCTGCTAATACAGAATTTCACCGTTTTGAAAGCGTTAAACATTGACGACATCGGCCTCATTAACCCCTAGGAAGAAATTGGTTGTAATTGAGACTGTGAATGCCAAACTCTTGGAAATTTCAAAAAAAAAATTATAATGATTGAATATGAAAATGAACTTTTTTCAAGTTTTATTTTTATTTTTCCAATCTTGGGTAGGGAAACGGGTCGTAAAATAACCCTTTAGGTGGTTTATATGGAGTGTGGTACTCTCGCGACCATTTGTGGCCGCGAAAAAAACCCGTTTATGAGTAGCACACCATTTGGTCGCGAATCGTTGTTCAAAAGATGGTTTCGCGACCACATGGTCGAGAAAGGGTGTTTTGGGTGAGGTTTCGCGACCACATGGTGTTTTGGGTGAGGTTTCGCGACCACATGGTGTTTTGGGGGAGGTTTTGCGACCATGTGGTCGCGAAACTATATGTTGAACAACAATTCGCGACTAAATGGTGTGGTCGCGAAAGTACTCATAAACGGGGTTTTTTCGCGACCACAAATGGTGGCGAAAGTACCCTTCACCGTTTATATATATATTTATTAGCAACAAACTGATGCTTTTAAGTTTTATATATTGATTTGATAAAAATCATAACCATTAACTTATAACCACCGTGTTACTTTATGGTCACAATTTAAATTACATTGTTTATCTAGACACTTTGTATGACAGTATGACACAAACGATACAAAACAGCTTTTTAACCCAATTGGCTTATCCGGTTGCATCAAGGACCCGTAATGCGCTATTATGTTTTTGTTTTTGTATTCGTTGGCTCCGCACGTAATTTTTAACCTTCGATGACGTGATAAAAACTGGTCGAGATTAAACCTGGTGACAAAAAAAGATAAACATACCACTGAAGGTTTTTTTTTCTCAATTTAGATCAATATCAACGGTCTGATAATCTTTCGATGGCAACGTCCTGAATCCTTTATCGACAAGTGAAATCTAAATGTTACATAAAATTAGAGGTGATAACGAATTTATTTGAACGCTGCTTTCGCCCAGTTTTTTTCTTTTTCGACAATTTTTTTTTTTTCGAGACGTGCTCGTTTCAATTCTGATCCATATCTCTGATCTTGAGTGAGATCGTTGTTGGGTAAGATAAGAGATATATCTAGTTTGGGGCTTCTCTGACGTTTTTTAGCGCAGCCCCGTGGTGCAGTGTTAAGATGTTGAGATCTGATTATCCCTATCGCTATCTGCCCCATCCATTTTTTTTTTACTTCAACTTTTTTTTTAACTTTTTTTAACGTTAGATAACTGGATCACCGATCGGATGACGAGACTATCTATCTGTGCAAAGTGACTGATAGAACTTGATAAACTATGATAACGATTAGATAAAAAATGTGATCGATGATGCGATATACGCAACGGTACCGCCAATATCCTTATAACACGCCACGTTTTTTTCCCATATCAGTGTTGAAAATCAATTGAGCAGACGCGGCCCGGGGAGTTAAACATGGCATATATACGGCATATATGGGACATGACCGTATTTTGCCGATTGCTGGAAGATCCCGTATTTTTGTGGCCCATGTGGGACACTTTTATTATTAAGCAACCCCGACAAGGGGAAGTTAAATGATTAGACGCTAAATACGTGCCTGGCGAATATTTTTTTTTGTTTCGAACTTTTTGCTACTGCTGCTACATTTATAATATTACCGAAATACGCTCCCGAAACAATTATATAATATGCTTAGCTTGATTCAAAGAAACAAAAATTATTGTTTTTAAAAATTTATATTGCAATAACAAGTTTTCAAAAAATATATATTTGAAATAATTCTTGTTTTTAAAAAAATACATTATTTTCGGTTTCGATTTTTTTATCAATTTCACTTTTTTCATAAATTATGTTTTTTTCCAAATTACATTTTATTTTCTAAATAATATAATCTTAGATTTTAAAAAAATTTTAAAAAAATTTTAAAAAAATTTTAAAAAATAATTTGTGATGAAATTGAATTAAAAACAGATGTTATTTTGCAAATTTATGATTAGAGTACGAAAGACTGTTAAAAAATCAAAAAAATCATATAAATGAAAAAAGGATAAAATGAAATCTAAAAAATCATATAAATAGAAAAATATTTAAAAAAAATGATAAAATAAAATAATGCAATTTTAAATAATTTGATTAAAAAAATAATTTTAACAGATACTCCATCTATCTAAGTAAGAGAAGAAAAAATAAGAATTGGTATTGTATTAACAGTTTTTTTCGAAAAATTGACTTGTCCAATTCTTATTTTTTCTTCTCTAAGTTAACAATTCAAATAAAAAAGGTGTTAACTTACTTGAATATTGTTAACTTAGTTAAGTAGTGCGTAAGCAGAAGTGCTGGAAAACCTTAAAAAACTGTCAAATTACTTGCATTTAGACGGGGTTTTCTTAAATCGACGAATCAAATTTGTTCACTTACTCAGTGTTAACTTACTAAGGTAGATGGTGTATGCAATTTCATAACTTTGGTAAAACAAAGTTATCAAAAAAAAATGTCAAAAAAAAATCCAATGGTATTGCGCTCAACCGCGTTAGTCGAAAAACGTACCAAAGATTAGACGGTAAGGATGTGAACGTTAAAAAGCGTAATCTTGAATATATCATATAGCGGACCAGAAGGACTTGAAATCTACAAGATAAATTTTCTTCTTCTCTTGTGAAATTCGGTGTGATAAATATATGCCTCTCAAATGANCAGAAGTTATTTTGCAAATTTATAATTAGAGTACGAAAGACTGTTAAAAAAATCAAAAAAAAAATCATATAAATGAAAAAAAATATATAAAAAAGGATATAATTTAAAAAATCATATAAATAGAAAAAAATATTTTAAAAAATTATAAAATAAAATAATGCAATTGTAAATAATGTAATTAAAAAAGTAATTTTGACAGATACTCCATCTACCTAAGTAAGTTAACAAAATTCAAGTGAAAAAAGGTGTTAACTTACCTGACGATTGTTAACTTACTTAAGTAGTGCGTAGGCAGAAGTGCTGGAAAACCTTAAAATAACTGTTAAATTACTTGAATTTAGACGGGTTTTTTTTTCCAAAATCGACGAATCAAATTTGTTAACTTACTCAGTGTTAACTTACTTAGGTAGATGGTGTATGCAATTTCATTATTTTGGTGAAACAAAATTATCAAAAAAAAAATGCCAAAAAAAGAAATCCAATGGTCTTGTGCTCAACCGCGTTAGTCGAAAAACGTACCAAAGATTAGACGGTAAGGATGTGAACGTTAAAAAGCGTAATCTTGAATATATCATATAGCGGACCAGAAGGACTTGAAATCTACAAGATAAATTTTCTTCTTCTCTTGTGAAATTCGGTGTGATAAATATATGCCTCTCAAATGATAAACGTTTTATCAGAATGTTCAACTTAAAAAAAAACGCGTCGTTATCAGACTGATGGGTAGAGTAACAATACGTTAACATTTCACATTCATTTCATCATTCTTTTTTTTCCGAATGTAAACTTGGCGCACTGTTGTTGTTACGTAAAGAGCCCAATCGTCTATGAACTTTCAGCAGACTTTATGGCGTTTCATCACACACATTTTTTTTCTTATCTAATAATATTTAAAAATCCTAATACTGGTGGAGTGTACTAATACCAACTTTTTGAAACGTTAAAATAGTGAATACGTAATAGTAAACGTCAGAAATTTACATTTTTTTTTTTTGGAACAAAATTCTCAGACGGAAATATGCTCTACACAGTTAAATTAACACCTACCTTATAGGTATTTGTATCGGATATTTAATTGACAATATAAGGACAGTTTTTCATGAAATTGAACCAGTTGACTGAAATGTTATAAATTCAAATGAATTAAATTGAAGAAAAAAATTAAATAAAAAATTAAATCGAAAATTTAATCAAAAATTAAATAAAAAATTAAATAAAAAATTAAATC
>SCLG01000167.1:201700-230927 GCA_004367875.1 Oikopleura albicans | reverse complement strand
CCCAAATCAGGGAGTGGGGTACTTTCGCGCCCATTTATGGTCGCAAAAAAAAACTCGTTTATGAGTACTTTCGCGACCACACCATTTGGTCGCGAATCGTTGTTTAAAAGATGGTTTCGCGACAAAATGACCCTTGTGGTCGCGAAACCATCTTTTAAACAACGATTCGCGACCAAATCTTGTGGTCGCCAAAGTACTCATAAACGGGTTTTTTTCGTACCCTTCACCCAAATAAGGTTGTGTCCTAGTAAACACACTGTGGCTTTAGAACGTACCTTAGCTGGCAATAGTTTACCGGTCCATTTCAAAATCGACTGACTATCGGGACATAAATCCTCGACGCACTTCATTTCCGGAGCCGCCGACTTTTTCAAGTCTTGGAGCTCTTTTTGCAAGCGGCGAGTGGCAGCCATCTAGATATTAAAAAAAATTAAAACAAAAAATATTTTAGGCTTCAAAATATCTTTATGGCTAAGTATGTGATAATATTTCCGTACAATAAAGAATGTCAAGTATGTAGAGGCAGTTTTTGGCTCAGTAAGGCTGAACTCCTGAGGTCCCTGTTTTAATTACTCGTAGAAGTTCCAGGTGTGCCCTCAGACACATATAACCATTGGTAACCATGGAGTTTGAATTATACGGGATATCTACAGGATGCGCCGTTAACCGGCCACTAAAATTTTTCAAAAACTGGCCGGTTAAAGGCTTTTCGACCGGTTAACGGCTCAATGCGTAATCGTTAAATATTATTTGTGAAAAAAAATTTGGTACAAAAGTGGTCGGTTAACGGGTTTTTGGTCAGTCAAAAATAATAACAAAAAAAAATTAATAAAAAAAAAATTAAAATTCATGAAAAAAATTTCGAAAAAAAATATGTTCAATAAGATTGAATTATGAAATTTTAATTACGCGAAAATCCTGCAATTTCCTTTGAAAATTTTTATTGTCAAAATCATGAAATTTTCGAGACAAAATAAATTAATACCCAAAAAATTGAAAACAAAACAATCAAAATTTGTAGGCCCAAAATTAGAAATATCATATTTAGTTTAAAAAACGAAATGTTTTTCGACTTATTGTATGATATAAAATAATTTTGTGAAGTTGAACTTTTGAAAAAAAAAACTTTGGACCCGAAAATGTGTCTCCGCGGCACACTTGGAACCTCAATAGTTAAGACATTTAGCTTGTCTTTCAATGATTGTCATTTGTCGGGCGTGAATTTCTTCGTCGGTGTCCGGCACCGAATCCGGCACAACCGTCACTTTCGACAATCGCGGCTTTTTTCGGTCAAGTTCGGGGGTATCCGGGGCCAAAATTTTCGCCGAGCGTCGTCGACTTCGCCGCTGTCGAATTTCCTTTAGTTTTAATTGCAACGCATTTTCATTGCCTTCCGCTTCCTCGTCTGTCGACGAAAAAATCACGACTTTTTCAATCGCCCGTTTTCCCTTCACATTTTTGTCCTTGGGCTTCAATTTCATTTTGACCGCATGAGGGCGCGCCGGCGTACTAGGAAATAACCAATCAAAAAAGCGCTTAGATCTGTAATGATTAATTAGCGATCTTATGATGACTATGCATACAGTCCTAAGGCCTAACTCGGCCGTTTTTTTACAGGGAGGGTTGGTTATAAGGCCAAGGTCTTTAAAACTGACTTGACCTTAATGCACTTTACAAACAGACTTGACCTTATATCCAACCAGAANACTTTTTCAATCGCCCGTTTTCCCTTCACATTTTTGTCCTTGGGCTTCAATTTCATTTTGACCGCATGAGGGCGCGCCGGCGTACTAGGAAATAACCAATCAAAAACGCGCTTAGATCTGTAATGATTAATTATCTTATGATGACTGTCATGCGTACAGTCCTGACGCCTAATTCGGCCGTTTTTTCTAAATAATTTTTCTTGAGAATTTTTCTAAAATGTTCTCTAAAATAGTGGCCCTAATCAAGGGGTTCGAAGGTGGTCACTTTTGAACGTTTTGAACACAATAAACTCGTTTAAACAATTATCAAACTGTAACGCAAATAAGGACTTGACCTTATAACCATCTAATAATTTTTCCACCATCTTAGTGCGAGAAAAAAAAGTAAAATAAGAAACGATTCTATAGAAACAAAGTGTAAAAAGACATGATTTCTAGAGAAAAAAAAAATGCGCCAGCGGGGGAAAAAATAGTAAAAAGACATGAATTCAAAGGTTTTTCCGAAAAACATAAGACTTTAGCGTAAAAAATGACTTGACCTTTTGACGCTCCAAATAGCTGACCCTATAACCAACCCCACCTGTTCTTTTTATCATAAAACTACATGAATGAATATAAAACTACCTTGTTTTTTGAATTGACAGAGTGGTCTCCAAGTTTGTATAACCGGTTAGTTTCTTTGATTTTGAATAATGTGGTTTGGTTAGGGTTGTTTCACCCTTTTTTCCACAACGTCTGTTTGACTCAAGGGCAATCGAGTGCAGCACCCTATGAATATAACGTGAAAAAACTGATATAGAAAGTCTGCCTTATCAATAATAAGTCAGTTCAAAAAATATATATATTTCAAGTGGCTCGTTACATAAATAAAAAAGAGATATTTCCCCCCTCCCTTCAAACCATAACGGCCAGTCACTTTTCATAAAGAAAACAATAGAGCGATAAAACCCGCTTTTTATCTAATTTTAAACCTGCATTATATAAATGGGACATGATAACAATAAGAATAATAAATTATTATTAATACATGTAATAGAAAAAAAAACATATTGAAAATTTTAAACTTTGAGTTGTAAGTCATTTAAATTTCCTTAACCCATCCATGCATAGCGTCTGAGACTGTGCCACTTTGCCTCTTTCGAACGTTTTAAAAAGTACTGACACGGGCAATTGTTTTCAAATTTATACGAATTGAATACATGGGGGTCTGGTTATAAAGTCAAGCTCAAAAAAATGACATGACCTTAATGCACTCTGGAAAAAATGTGCCAGCGGGGGGAGAAGGTCTTTATCCAAAAAAGCGTAAAAAGACATTTATTAGCAGACCCCCTGTAGTTGTTTACGGTCTTTTTGCTCGAATGGGAAATTAAGAAAAAGCGTGAAATTTGCAATTAAAAAACAGTGTGTTATAACATGTTACGTGGCATGTTTAGAACGTAAACGATCGAAAATTTAGAACGTAAAAAATCAAAATTGTAAGATTTTCATAAAATTTTATAAAAAAAATCTTACATAAATTTTTGGTTATAAGGTAAAGGTTTAAAAAACTGACTTGACCTTAAATACATTTTGAAAACAAATTTTACCTAGAAAAAACGAAAAGGAGTGTTTTAGGCGCCTAGGAGTTAAAATTCGGGGGTCCTCCATATGAAGTTTTTCTTCAGCTGCATACCCTAGTAAGTTACTAGGGCCTAGTATGTCTTTTTATTTGAAAAAGTTCCGGGCACCCTACTTATAACCAACATTTTTTTTCATTCTTCTGCCAAGGAATTAAAAATCAAAAAGACGAGGACCACGCCACATGGTTTATCTTAAAAAAACTCACTTGACCTTAACTATCTAAATGGGTGACCTTATAACCAAGAACCCTGTAATGTATGTTTTTAAATTTATTTTTTTTATAATTATACAAAAAAAAATGATTTTATTTATTACATGTGACATAATACGTAATTTTGAATCGCTAAAAAGAAAAGTACTTATTATTTGAATTATTAGGCATCACTTTTTGAAAATTCGATTACGAATATTCGGAATTGAGTAAAACTTACCGGTCATTAGCTCGGAATAGATCAGCAATTTGTTCTGTACGTTTTACAGTCTGTTTGAAACGCCGCGGCGTCTGGATTTCTTCAGAATCCGACGATGACATTGTTTAGCATTCTAGAAAAAAAAAATACTTTTAATAATTACTTATCGCAGCCAAAAAACTAAAGTAAAACAACTTGTCAAGATAAGAAATAGTTAAATACGTTAACTAAAGTTGTATATGTTATAATTTATACTTTTTAACCGAAGTGAGTCACTTTATATAACTTATGAAATATGCCACTTAGGGTCTCCGCAGTTTCAGCTAAAATAAAAACTATCGGGAATCTAATCAAATCATATTATAAGTTATGTTAATTAAGATAACGCTAATTAAATTTTAAATTTGATCTGACAACCCCCACTTTTGGCCGCGGACACCCTAATGATAGCTTGTTTTAAACAAATACACAATATCATCAAAATTTTTTGTCATTATTCTGGAAATAATCTGGATTTTTTTTTATGATAATTATCATATTTTCGCGAAAATTATCAATTTTTTCAGAAAAAGGTTTTTGAACACATAAAAATTTCGAAAAAAGTATTTCATTTGCCTCGTGTCGGTGTCCAGACTGACATAATTTTACCAATCTTCATATCATTTTTAATCCTATTTTGGCATACAGGGGGGTTGTATAAGGTCAAGATCTAAAAAACTGACTTGACCTTAGTGCACTTTGAAAAAACTGACTTGACCTTATAACTAGCCAGAAATTTTTTTCCACAATAAGACCTTAATATTAGGAAAAAGTTCAATTTTTTTAAACATTTTTTCCCCCAAAAATTATGGTCTTCACTCTAGAAAATGTTTAAAAAAACACTATTTTATAGAAAAAAAGTGTGAAAAGACATGATTTTAAAGTGCCTGAAAAAACTGACTTAACCTTAGTGCAAAAAAACTGACTTGACCTTATAACGGCATATATGGCTGACCTTATAACCAACCCCCCTGTAATTGTATCAGTCTGAAAACCGACACACGGTATGTTTTTTTTCCAAAAAAAAAAGTTAAAATTTTGTGGCAAACACGCGAATTCCAAGTACACCTAGAGCCGGAGTAGTTTTTATCGTAAATGTTATAAATTCATCTTTCTGGCGAGTTTGTAAAAAAAGCGCAGAAAAAAAGCATCAACATATTTAAAAAAAAGGCGAAATTAACAGCAAACTGGACGCAAAAAAGGTGTCGAACATCTTTGCTGATAAGAGGCGAACAAAAAAGCAAAATTTCATATTTCGCAACTATCCTTATCTTATATTTTTAATTCAACTTGCCACCAACAAACGAAAGTGTCAGTGTTAGCTTAACGATCCTTGACACATAATCCAGATACCGGCTAACCAAAAATATATGTAGATGTTTAACGTCAAGCTTTACTCATGTATACAAGCCAACATTTTTTCGCCGAATTTCGATCTTTTTTTAAATCATCAAACAACTTTAAACTTAATTATATGCATAGTCCGCATTCCCAGTAAGAACGGTTTTGATTCTCAAAAATGGCGCGCCTAATAGGGTGACGTTTGCCTTGATGTGGTTAATTTTGAAAGCTTCTCCCGAAAAACTGTCCCTACTTGGGCGATGGGCCCTAAAATGGCTACAAGGGGTTGGTTATAAGGTCAAGGTCTTAAAAACTGACTTGACCTTATTGCACTTTGAAAAAACTGACTTGATCTTATAACCAACCTGAAATTGTTTTTTCCACAATAAGACCTTAGTGCTGGGGAAAAGTTCAAAAAGACATGATTTTATAGAAAAAAAATGACTTGACCTTAGTGCAAAAAAAAAATGACTTGACCTTATAACGGTCAAAATAAGCTAAAATGGATTTTTAGTATAGGGGGGTCTGGTTATAATGTCAAGCCCCAAAAAATTTATTACCCGTGTTTACGCCTGTCGTTCTAAACGTATATGTCGAGTTCTAAATTTAAAACCAAAAAAACTGAAAAAAGACATAAATTCTATAATAAGAAAAATTTATTACCCGTGTTTACCCCTGTCGTTCTAAACGTATATGTCGAGTTCTAAATTTAAACCCAAAAAAAATGAAAAAGACATGATTTATCTTGAAAAAAATGACTTGACCTTAGTGCAAAAAAGATGACTTGACCTTATAACGGTCACACCTTGTGACCTTATAACCAGACTCCCCTGTATCAATGATACTGCACCACCGATATTGTATCGTAAATATCCATAAATACATTTTTCTCAAAATTAAAACCGTTTTACCCCATGATTTATTTAAAACTGTTCGTTCATATTCGAAATATATGATAATTAATATTTAAAGCGGCACTAAATTTAAAAAAAACTGTAGAGGCGAATTAGATTCAAAAAAAGATATATGCGGCATAATAAGCCAGCGTTTTTTTTAACACGGAGTGATAAGAAGTATGTAAAACGGGGAATATATAAAATAGCAAAATTATCTTCAGCATGTTCAAAAAGAAGGCCACTTTTACGCAGAATTTGGTAAACCGCTTAATTTAGTACCGCTCCATTTTTGGTTAAATCACGATTGTTATCTGAGCGTTCTTTTTGCTCGTTCCCTTTATTTGCACCTCGCTTTTAACAAGGGCTAAACGGCGACCACGATCCTAATATTTCAGGTGTTTTCACTCAATTGTGCCTTATACCGTAAAAATCTGTAATTTTAGGGTCGTAGATATTGGGTGGACTTCGAATATAAACACGCATCTATTTTATATCATGTTACATATAGCGAATATGGTACAGGGGGTCTGGTTATAAGGTCAATCCCGAAAAAAATGACTTGACCTTAATACACTTCAACAAAAAAACGACTTGACATTAATACCATTTTTTTTAACATTTGATTTTCCCCAAAAAATTATGGTCTTCACTCTAGAAAATGTTTAAAAAAGACACTATTTTATAGAAAAAAAGTGAAAAAAAGACATTTCAAAGATTTTTTCCCAAAACACATGCTTCACAAAAAATTGACTTGACCTTAATGCAAGAAAAGGATGACTTGACCTTAGTGCAAAAGTGACCCCTTTGTAACAATAACCATTCGAATAACGAATATGGTAATAATAACTAATTAACCACCTAACCCGTTATGTTAACACTTTTATATTACACCGGGTGTGCCGATATATTTGACAAAAAATCGAAAAATACTGAAACATAATGGCACGAGCGGGAAAAATCGAAATTTAAGGGCGTTGAACTTAACATAAAAATATGTACTAGGGGAAAATATTTTGTCAAAAAAGTGAAACGTAACAGCACGGGCGGGAAAAGTGAAACATAACGGGCGATAAATTTCGAATGGCAATTTTTTTCGAAAAAAACCTTTCTGGTTGCCAAATATTCAAAACGTTCATTTTCCATTTTATTTTATATCGAAACCGGGGTCATGATCTTTTCTATCATTAAGCTCACGGACCTTTTTTTTAATTTTTGAAAGTCAGCAAGTATTCCTCGTAAAGCTATTTTTGACAGTATGATTATGGTGATGAGATGCACCTGTTCTCACATTTAGTAATTATGCATATTCAAAAATTTTCTCCTCATACCCTCTATTTTCTGATTTTATCGCAGTTGGCATTGAAAAAGGGAGAGAGAAGTTAATTGAAAAATAGCACACACAGTACAGCCAAAATGAGGATTTATGAAATTTTGTAATTAGGGTGTCCTTAAAATTAACTCATGAAAGTTATACTGCATTTACTACGAAATCTGATTTTAGATTATAGATTTTAGACGACCACGAAATACAAAATAACCAAAAATAAATCGGAAGAAGATTTTTGGATTTGGAAACTTTTATCAAAACTTTCATGACATAAGAAATTAAAAAAAAAGGGGGACAAATTGATTGGAAAAACAACAAAAACAATATAGGGGGTCTGGTTATAAGGTCAAGCCCCCAAAAAAAAGACTTGACCTTAATCCACTCAAAAAAAAAAATGACTTGACCTTAGTGCAAGAAAAAAGTCCAAAAAGATATGATTTCTATAAAAAATTATTACCCGTGTCATTCTAAACGTATATGCCGAGTTCTAAATTTAAATCCAAAAAAAAGTGAAAAAAGACATGATTTCTATAAAAATAAATCATTACCCGTGTTTTACCCCTGTCGTTCTAAACGTATATGTCGAGTTCTAAATTTCAACCCAAAAAAAAGTGAAGAAAGACATGATTTATCTTGAAAAAAATGACTTGACCTTAGTGCAAAAAAGTTACCTGTTTCGGGTCTAAAAGTCGGTGTCTAAAAGATAACACAAGTTTGTTAAGATAACTGGTTAGGGGGTGTAAAATTTGACAATTTTTTTGTTAATTCTGATTAAAGTTAATGAATATTTTATATCGCGATATATACTACTGATTTTTCCCGCTAGCCACGGACACCCTATTTGAAATGTTTTACTTCCAAAGCTCCCCTTCAATTTTTTTTTTATCTTTTCCCTACAACTAAATAGTAAGATTTGAAAAAAAGGGTAACTATCAAAATGTACATTTTTAATGGTGCCGCCGGTGCACCTGTGGCGCGTCAAAAGTGCTGACTTATAAATTGCACATTCGCCATTTTTTATCTCCCATGCAACCTGGTTGAGGAGATAAGATATCAGTTCTATGGCCAAAATATGTGCGGCACGTCAAAAATCATTTGTCAAATCCGAAAAAGAATCTTTTAACAATTTACAAGATAATACAAAATGCTATTGCAGCTTCTAGATGCTAAATTAACTCCCAGGGGATACTATCTTTACATGGAATACCAGCATTTTAAAATTGACCTTGATGCACTTTAAAAAACTGCAATGACCTCATAACCATTTGAAAAAAATAAAGTTTCCCAAAAAATTGTCAAAGACATGATTTTATAGAAAAAAATGATTTATATGGAAAAAATGTGCCACCAGGGGGAGGTTTTCACCCAAAAAAGTCTAAAAAGACGTTATTTCTATGGAGAAAAAACTGATTTGACCTTATAACGGTCACAACTTGGGACGTTATAACCAGACCCCCGTAATAATTATGTGATGAAAAATTTCAAAAAATATGCTTCCCGCCGAAGTTTCCGGTGAATTTTGGAAAAATTGCATGGCAGAGCTTAAAAATTGGTGAAGTTTTTAAGTTTTTTTAGTTTCAAAATATATCCCAATATAATATTGGAAACAATAGAATAATATTTCGAAAAACATGTTTAAATAAGGTTTTTCGTTATTTCGCGATAAAAGATTATTTAAAAATCTATTCTAAAAATAAAAATAAAACATGAATTTAATTTTGAACGAAAACTCGTCTCACATTACAATCATCAATTATATATACCTGTTAGTAAAAAAAAAACAAATGTGCTAAAATCAACCGAATTTCATCAAACATTTTTTTTTGTTTCAAAACAAAATATTTATTTAATGATTCAGCAAGGCGATTTGAAATAAAAATAAAAAATTGGCCGAAAACGAACGTCATGCTAAAATTGCGATGGATTAAAAAGGGGATTAAGTAAAAACAAAGAATCGTTTTTTTTTTCTGTCTGCGATAAGAAAAAACGGAGTAAACATATCGTTTTAAAGAAAAAAACGAAAGTGTCGCTTTCGTTGCCTTTTTTACGTTAAAAACTATAATATTTCCCTCTTTTTTTTTTTGCTTCATATATTCGTTTTTACACCTCTCTTTAGGTCCAGGTGAAAATAAAACGAGATAAGAAAAAAAGGTCTCTGGCAAGAGGGTCCCTTTTCTTCCGCTTTCTTAATCCAAACCAAAATTTTAAATAAAACATAAACAAGATAGAATCCGTATCGCAGATGGTAAAGTGAATTCAGCATCGTTTTAGAGAGTAACCGCTTAAACCGTTTTTTTTTGTTACGGCAGAAATGGAAGCAAAAAAAAAATAATTGCTAGTTTCTTGGCATTCAACCGTGTGGCATGGCACTACCCGAAATCACAGAAAAATGAAATCACAAAAAAAAAATTCTGCCTTGTCAGGTTTCTGCGTTTTCCGTGACTTCTCAACTCTGAAAAGGCAGAAACCGGAAAACGCAGAAACATCAAAACGCAAATTTTTTCTGTCATTTCATTTTTCTGCGATTTCGGGTAGTGCCTGTGGAATCGGTACGGTTTAAGATTTTTTTCCGGAAAAGATTTTTATTTGAATATAAGGTTTTTATACACCCCATGTTCCTATATCGCCGTTTTAGGTCAAAGTTTTCTATAGAAATCATGTCTTTTTACCCTTTTTTCTTCACCCTTTTAGAACGACACGGGTAATTTTAGAACGACACATGTGTCTTTAGAACTTTTTCCGAGCATTAAGGTCTTATTGTGGAAACCAATTATCAGATGGTAATAAGGTCAAGTCATTTTTTGGGCTTGACATTATAACCAACAACGCTAGGACTCAACCAAATCACCTTTTTTCATAAATTCCCTTGTTCATATTCGAAGTTATTTAGTTTATATATGTACCGAAAATCAAACGGTGTTCCTTGAATATTAAAAAAAAAACTCAACCAGACCTTATAACCAATCCTTTCTAAAACTTATAAGTTATAACAAATTGAAATATAAGTTCAAAAAGACATTGAAAAATAAGGCCCTATAAGCAAATCTCACACCTTATAACCACCACCCTTGTACCCTTTTGCAATTGATCAAGTTTACGAAACGCCCGCAACCTTTCAACAAAACTACCACCATTTGTACCTTTACCAAAACCGCAGAGTTAACGTAAAAAATAAACAAAAAGTAACGTAATCAATATCGGCACGAAGGCGTTAACACCTGCACGAATTCAATATATTTGCATCTCGTAATTTACCGACTTGATTGATTTCGTATCGCGATTTTGACAGGTTTCGATAGCTTGTTGAAAAAACATTTTTTTTTGCCGCAAAAAAAAAACCGNATATAACCAAAAATCAAACGGTGTTCCTTGAATATTAAAAAAAAACTCAACCAGACCTTATAACCAATCATTTCTAAAACTTATAAGTTATAACAAATTGAAATGTAAGTTCAAAAAGACATTGAAAAATAAGGCCCTATAAGCAAATCTCACACCTTATAACCACCACCCTTGTACCCTTTTGCAATTGATCAAGTTTACGAAACGCCCGCAACCTTTCAACAAAACTACCACCATTTGTACCTTTACCAAAACCGCAGAGTTAACGTAAAAATAAAATAAAAGTAACGTAATCAATATCGGCACGAAGGCGTTAACACCTGCACGAATTCAATATATTTGCATCTCGTAATTTACCGACTTGATTGATTTCGTATCGCGATTTTGACAGGTTTCGATAGCTTGTTGAAAAAACATTTTTTTTTTGCCGCAAAAAAAAAAAACCGAACTCGAACTCAAAAAATAATATTATACGATGGAAAAGGTGGAAAAAAGGTGTGTAATTGTGCCAATTGGGTGATTCCTGACGCCATCAGTCAGACAGCTCGTGTGTTATCTTGAATATTCCGTGTCGTTACCAAGCCCTATCCATCAACAAAATTTCGTAGATTATGTCCATCACACCTGAACCCGACAATAATCAGAATCAATTCGCTGCCAGATAACACCCCCCCTCTCTCATGTTTACCATAGAAAAAAAATATCAATTTCAAAACGGAAAAAAAAACTCAATTTCGAAATGTAAGAGATCAAACCAACGTGTCAGATGTTGTAAAAAAGGTCAAAACTTGGAATGAATAAAAATAACACAGTAAAGTGTGGTTATAAGGTCGGGATTAAAAAAATCATAAGATCATAAATTCATTTTGGCAACCATAACACCTTATAATTCGAAAAACATGGTTTTAGCAGATCACACCCATCTAAGATGGGCCATCTTCCATGTTTACCATAAAAAATATGATTTTCGAAAAAAAAAACTCAATTTTTGAAATGTTAGAGAGCAAATCAATGTGTCAAATGTCGCAAAAACAATCAACGCTTGGAATGAATAAAAATATCTGTACACCACCTGCGCCGTTATCTGGCCGACATTTTCGCCGAAAAACATTCTGTTACGTAATAATGGCCAGACAAAGGCGCAGTCCTTAAAACGATAGGGCTTTCTGAAAATTATTGCTCAAAGTTCCCTCCAGATAAAGGAACGAACGGGCATTCGGGCCGGATAACGGCACAGGGGTGTAATATTAAGGTTTTAATTTTACCGTTTTAGGTAAATTATTCTTCAGTTCAATTTTTGTTTGAGTTATTGACTTTCTTGACTTGAAGAAATGAGGTAGAAAATTATTTTTATAACGTTTTCTTGGAGTAACTTTTACTTTTAAAAATTTTTCTACGAAAGGTTGCTATGAGTCATAGTCTATCAGTCAAGCATAATCGGTGGCACCGCAAACTTTCGTATAAAACTTTTTCAAAGTAAAAGTTACTCCAAGAAAACGTTTGTAAAATAATTTTCTCCTTCATTTCTTTAACTCAAGAAAGTCAATAACTCAAACAAAAATTGAACTGAAAAATTAATTTATTAAATTAGATTAGTCCATGAGTCATAGTGGATTAAAATTTTAAATGTATAGAAGATCACGAAAAAATTAGCACGGTGATCGGTACATTCAGTGAAAATCTGATATTTTAACCCGTGCTTGTCAGTTGGGGGAAAATCGACCATAATGAACAATAATGAAATGTGATCTAGCAAGTAAAACTAAATGTGAATATCATTCAACTTGAACATGAACGGCTATGATAGAAGGATTCTAGATCCGGATGTTCTATTTTGTCGCGATAAGCAATAAAACGAATAAACCGTTTTTTAAAGTGTCATTGGCAACAAAGCAAGTGTCTTAATATGTTAAGCTCGCACCTGAAACTACTTATTTCCAGCAGTTAGTACGTGAATCTGAATGTCACACAATTTCCGCTTTTAAATGCTATTTTAACACGTGCGGTGGTCTGTCGCGTGAAAAATACAACCTAAAAGATAATATAACATCAAAGACAAAAAAAAATCGAGAATTTTGTCTCTTCTAAACACAGCATGCATCGACATAACGGCTGGGGCTAAAACGACTCATTTCGTACTCCTCCGTCAGCACTTTTACACACACACACACCAAAATGGGGGTCGATCTACAGTGGTGGTTGGTTATAAGCGTAGACCAGATTTTTCGCTGGTCTACGCTTATAGCCAAAAGAACCAGTTGGTCTACGCTTATAACCAACCATTTTTCCTGGCAATTTCGGTTGGTCTACGCTTATAACCAACCGTTTTACCGACCCTTTGTTTTTGCTTATAACAAACCACCACTGTACATATCTGTATTTGTTTGATCAAAAGAATTTTTTTCAATCAAAAAAGCCAGACTATAGCTAGGGGTGCCCCTAGTTTGCATTTCAATTAGCTTAACGCCGCAAGCGGCTCAGATTTTGCATGGAGATAAAGTTTTACCTCAGAAATCACATAAAAAAATTGGTTGCACGACCACAGGTGGGCACCTACGTGGACATTTGACCATAAACGTAAAAACGACTAGTCGAGAAAGTATACAGTCAAATATTTTATGACTAGCACCAGTTCTGCCTAAACAATTCGATGAAAACATATAATATAATATATCGACCACAGATGGTCGACTATGTGGACATTCGACCACAAACATGAAAAATGATATTCGGCAACGTAGCGCGCCCAAATTTTGTCCTTAGAACCCGTTTTTCGCCATAAATAAGATTAAAACTTCAAATTAAAACAAGCAAACAAGTGGTCACTAACGTGGACATATGGCCATTAGCGTAAAACATAATGTTAGACAACGTACGAATTTCCAATTTTTTGATCCTAGAACAAGTTTTGCTTCATTAATACTGTAATAATACGATTAAAATATATAGTATGAGAAATCGACCACAAGTGGTCATTCGACTACAAAATATGAAAAATGGTATTCGGCAACGTAGAGCTATTCTAATAAAAATGCAAAAAGTATAAAAAAAATACATGGGGTGTTGGTTATAAGGTCAAGGTCTAAAAATGGACTTGGCCTTAATGCACTTAAAAAAATGTCTTGAAAGTTCTAAAAATGAGTTGAAAAAAGTTCTAAAAGACATGATTTTATAGGATAAAAAATGTGCGAGCGGTGAAAGGTCTTCATCGAAAAAAAACTCGAAAAGACATGATTTTAAAGATTTTTTTCCCAAAAAGCATCCTTCTCAAAAAACTGAATTTACATAAGTGCAAAAAAAACTTACTTGACTTTAGTGCAAAAAAACTGATTTGACCATTTGGTTAACGGTCCAAATGGCTGACCTTATAACCAACCCCATGTGCGGGGAGTTGTTGCTCAAAAAAATAACTTGTTACTCTTTCTTGGGTGAAAAGACCATCAGACCTCAACAGCATTTTTGAAGGACCATGTGAGATTTTAAACGACTTTAGCGCAAAATAAATGATTTGACCTTACAACGGTTAAAATATGAGACCTTATAAGTTATAATCAGTACTCCTGTACACATTTTCTGGGCGCTTTCAAAACGACATTTTGTTAAAAATAAATTTTAATTTATTAAACATAAATTGTCTTAAGAATAATGAATGAAATGAAACATAAAGTAGAACAAAAATGAATACAGTCCCCCACCTCTCTAAGTTTATTATAAAAGCTTCTTTAGTCTACATGTAATATTTCTAAAACGATAATATTTTTCTTTTTTAAATAATTAAAATTTAACATAAAACAGGCATGATGAAATGTACATAATTGAAAACGTTGAAAACTAATACAGTCCTTATTTCCAAAAGGCCGTTTTTATAACGGCCCATCATTATCCCATAAAGGCCGATTTTTAAATAAAACACCAAAAATCAAGTGGATGGGAAAACGAGCATTTTTGACAAATTAAAGTGTTATGTTTTAGCTTCAACGACTGCATTTAATTGAGCCCACGAGGGGCGCTAGTTCCATAGGTGGTTTTTTTTTTAAGGGAACCCAAAAATGGGGCGGCATCTCACGGCCGCAGTATTGAAGATAATTGCCTAATTTTTTTTGCATCGAAGACTTAACAAAATTACGCAGAGATTGAGACGGAACGATTTTTTTGTTTCAGACCGGAAGTACCGGTAAAAAGCGGTTAAAAACCGGAAATGTCGGTTTCTTGCGAACGGCACGGTAGAAGTTTTTGAAAATTAGCACATAAGTCTAATTTTTTGTACCGGTTATGATGGTGGGGTCAAAATTGTAATATGACCCCTTTAAATTTCAAGTTGGTCCTACAGGAATGGCAGACCCCTTATTCGAAAGGATTTTTCTTGCTGATTCCAAATATGACACTTTCAAATCTTGAAAATGTAATATGACCCCCTCTAGGATATCAGAAACCGACATTTCCGGTTTTTAACCGCTTTTTACCGGTACTTCCGGTCCGAAACAAAAAAAATCGTTCCGTCTCAATCTCTGCGTAATTTTGTTAAATCTTCGATGCAAAAAAAATCAGGCAATTATCTTCAATACTGCGGCCGTGAGATGCCGCCCCATTTTTGGGTTCCCTTAAAAAAAACCACCATAACGGCCGTTTTTTCCAGATTCAAAAATCGCCCTTATGACAGTAAGGACTGTATTTATATCTACAAGCAAAAAGTAAGGCAAGAAGTATTAAGGCTTCGATGTCATGGTAAGGAAGGGAAATTGTTTTTTGAAGTTTTTTTAAAGGTTCATACCGGTTCATTTTGAATAAAAGCTTCGAACATAATTAGGTTTATTACTTTAGCCATAAAAAGTACGCCGGTAATTTACCTCATTACCCGAGCTTGACTCGCGGAATATTAATATAAAGCAAAATAATAAGGAATAATAATAAAAGCATAGTTTAACTCGCATAAAATAACTTTAGTTAAAAAAAAATTTAATGGGTTGCTATTTCTCAAATTCTCAGAAACGAGAAAAAAAAAATCGCCGAAAATCCTTCATAGTTGAGGGACTTTAGTTTAAACGCTATCAATTATTTTTTGTATACTTACAAATAAAATGAATTATTATAACCTCATAACCACATGGAAAAATTGGAGTTTCACAAACATAAGAATAAGAATACACAGGGTACGCCGTTAACCGTCCACTTTTCAAATACTGGAAAAAAAGACATGATTTATTTAGCAAAATTCACTTAACCCTGTAACGGTCACGAATCGTGACTGACGATGACAGACCTTATAACCAGAGCCCCTGTATTTGTACCGTTACTGGCCTTCGTTCGACGCACGAAATGAATAGGCAAAACACTTTTTAAGACACAGTTCGAATTGAAAAAAAAACACTTTTTTGAAGTTTACTCAAAAATGAAAGGTTTCTTGACAAAATACACCTTTTTAAATCGGTATTTTCTCGAAAATTCGGCACATTTTACAAGAAGAAAATCATTACAGGGGGGTGGTTATAAGGTCAAGGTCTAAAAAACTGACTTGACCTTAATGCAATTAAAAAAAACTGACTGGACCTTATGGAAGTTATAACTTTCTTCATAATAAGACCCTAATGCTAGGAAAAAGTCTTCATCCAAAAGTCTTCATCCAAAAGTCTTCATCCAAAAAAAAGCGTAAAAAGACATGATTTCAAAGATTTTTTCCCAAAACACATACACTTCAAAAAAATTGACTTGACCTTAGTGCTAGAAAAAAATGACTTGACCTTAGTGCAAAAAAGATGACTTGACCTTATAGCGGTCACCTTTTGTGACCTTATAACCAGACCCCCCTGTAGGTATTCCGTGTGTTCTTTATACCAATTCAAGCGTTGCTCTATTGAAGATTGTTGAAATACTTTGTTACTTTTTGAGGCCCTCGTTTTCGTCTTTTCGTGATTTTTCAACTTTTCGAGAATTATTCTCTGCGTCGATTTGAGTGATAATTTGATCAAAATCCCATTCTTCGGCGGAAACTGCATCATTGATCATTTCCGGTTTTGGGAGTGCGCTCGTTAAGGGCGTCAAATCAAACTCAGAATCAAACATGATTTCATCCGTCAATAAACGTTGGATTTTTGCACCTTTGAAATTTTGGGATTTTGGCTTTTCAAAATTTGGCACATTACAAGAACTCGATATGCTCGGAATGGAGTTCATAATTATCTAAATTAATCATCTTTGAAATTATTATTATTAGGTTTAAAATTGATTTTAGTACAGACTACTATAGGAAAGTAAAACTCTTATTCATTATAAGGTATTTAACTCTCAGGGGAAGCAGTTTTTGGGACCCCGTAGGGGAAAAATGTGTGTAAATAAACACGCACTTCAAAAATTGACAATAATTCGCAATAATATAAAAAAACTGGTAAAGCCAAGTTGTAGAGCTCGTCAAACTACGTCGATCTGACTATTCAGAAATTGATTTGGGCCCACAGGGCCCCCTAGAGAGCTGTTTGAAATCTCCAACCTACGCAAAAAACACCGTCAATCGAATTTTCTTGAAAAGTTGAGGGTGGGGGGGGTCACCAATACCCGTTTCGCCCTACGTGGCCTCCATATGCCTATAATCGACGAAAAAAAAACAATTTGCGTGTCTATTTACACGCACTTCCCCCTGGAAGTTAATACAGAGGGTTGTCACTGATATACCAACCTCTGTATTAAATACCTTACAATGAATAAGAGTTTTGCTTTCCATTAGTTATTAACATAATAACCAACTCCGTTATAAGGTCAAGGTCTAAAAAACTTAATTGACATTCAATACATCTAAAAAAACTGACTTGACCTTATAACTTTTTTCCAGAAATAAAATGGAATGCTAATTATGTGCCGTATGGGGACGCTCAGACTGCAAGGCTTTGAGCCATTTTCCTATGATTTGTAATGCAATTATGATGTCACCGTTGCAGTCAGAGCGTCCCCATACCGTATGGTACTAAAAAATAATTATTTTTGGCCCAAAATATGCCCCGTATAAAATTTTCCGAGTTTTTGGACCATTTTTTAAAATTTCGATTCCCCAGACGGTTTACCTACCCATACGGTATATGATAAGCGTATTGATTACAATTTTCATTGAAGAATTGTAAAATTTGTAACGTAATTATTTTGTGAAATCGAACAATATTCTTTAAATAGATTTTCTAATAATATTGCGACGCAATTGGCCAATAGAAGATTTCGAAACATTACCCTAGGGCTGGGAAAGAGGTTCAAAAAGACATAATTATATAAGAAAAAAAAATGTAAAAAGACATGATTAGGAAAAAAAATTGCCAGCAGGTGGAGGTTTTCATCCAAAAAGGCGTTAAAATGATTTTAAAGATTTTTTTCCCAAAAAATATGCTTGAAAAAAAAATGGCTCGACCTTATAGCGGTCCAAATCGATAAGCAACCCCTTGTAGCTATTTTCCCATTTTCCAAAAAACTTACTTGACCTTATAACGGTCACAATCTCATATCTTATAATCAAACGGTAGTTTCTTAACTCTCAGGGGGAAGAAGTTTTTGGGAACCCGTAGGGGGAAATGTGTATAAATAAACAGGCACTTAAAAAAATCCGAATAATTCGCAATAATTAAAAAAAAACTGGTAAAGCCAAGTTGTAGAGCTCGTCAAACTACGTCGATCTGACCTAAATAGAAATTGATTTAGGCCACCAGGGCCCCCTAGAGAGCTGTTTGAACTCTCCAACCTACGCAAAAAACACTGTCAATCGAACTTTCTCGAAAAGTTGAGGGGGGTCAGCAATACCTGTTTTGCCCTACGGGGCCTCCATATCCCTTAAATCGACGAAAAACAAGTTGCATGTCTATTTACCTGCACTTCCCCCTGTGAGTTAAAAAAAAAAACTTTGGGTATATGTAAAATTGAAAATACATGTTTTTTAATGAGCCGTATAGTTGTAAGGGTTACACGCACTTTCCCCTGCGAGTTAAGATGTTTCAGATAGTGCAACGTGCTATTAACCACTGGAGCATATTTTTTTTTATAAAATAATAAAGACTTTTTTATTTCAAATAATTTATTAAAAATTGGAACTAGAAAAAGAATGAATATTGATTAGAAAGATTCATCAAATGTACAGTAATAAGAATTTAGTGATTTAAGGCAAGAAATGATTTTTTTTTTTTGGAATGAAAAGAAAACAAAAATACAATTTTAGGTACAGTTGAATCGCTCAAAATAGGATACCTTCACTCCGGTGATTAGACAGAAACCCAAGACCTTAGTGCTTGATANACAAAAGTTCAAACTAAAAATGAACTTTTTTTTGAACTTTTAAGGGATGGACTGCACTTTTGACCAAAAGTAACCTTTCAAGGGACGGACTGCACTTTTAGCCCAAAGTAACCTGAAAGTTCAAAGGATGGACTGCACTTTTAGCAGAAACTAACCAGAGCGATGTTAACCTTGGAATTGAGAGAAAAACAACCTATCAGTCAACACCCTACTTTAGTAATAATTAAGACATTATGTATATTCATGTACACTGAATCCCGGTAGTAAGGACCGGAAAAAAAATTTGACTAGTTCATGTGAGGATACGATTTGCGAGTTTCTCCCCGATTTTTTTCACTAATTCATGTGAAATTGGAATTTTCTTGGTTCATATGAGTTGAAAAAATCAAAAAAAATTGCTGGTTCATATGAGTTGGATTTTTTCTTGTTAATATGAGTCACTAGTTCATGTGGGGATACGAAATTTGCCCGGTTCATATAAATTGGAAAATTTTCTCGGTTCATATGGGTTGGAAAATTTCATTGGTTCATATGAGTGGGAAATCTTCACTAGTGCATATGAGTTGGAAATTGTCACTGGTTTATATGAGTTGGAAATGTTCACTAGTTCATATCAGTTGGAAATTGTCACTGGTTCATTTGAGTTGGAAATTTTCACTGGTTCATACGAGTTGGAAATTATCACTGGTTCATATGAGTTGGAAATTTTCACTGGTTCATATGAGTTGGAAATTTCTTCTGGTTCACATGAGTTTATGTTGCAAATTTTTGTATTGCTTAATTTATGACAAACGCCTAAGCAATGCGTACTATCTTGCAGGGAGGCTCGAAACTAAAAACCATTTTTTGAGTAAAAACCCTAACGAGAGGATGATTTAATAGTACATGGAGAGGGACAGTCCCAACTCCTTTTACTAGGTTGTTTATTATGTTCGTCATTTATTTTTAGGATAACAGGACTTTATATAGTCTTGATAGAGGGAGTGGCAAGCCGACACTAGTGGTTATTTCTTTGGGACCTCCAGTGTCGGCTCATACGCCACCTATAATCAGTAAAAGATGACTCATGATTCTTCAGAGTCACCGTTTATTATTGAAATAGCGATTCATTATTGGTTTCTTTATAGTTTTGTTTCTTCCATAGGATATTCATACATCAAATTCTAAAACAGGTTTCTCCCCCCGAGGGGGGTAAAGTGCAATACCTTCTTTGTTAGCTTTATTATCCTAGTTCAAACCTAGCTTTTAGGGTTTTTAGTAAAAATAACTTCTTAATAAGTGGGATTATTTTGAGAGGATGAGTAAAAAAAATGATCAGTTTTGTTGATTTTCTGTATTTTCTAACGAAAATTGTATTTTATGTATAGTTTAGCAGAAATTTTCATCATTATCAGAGATTTTGAGCTCATTTTATCATTCTTGTTTTTATGTTTAGTATCGTTTATACCCGGTGCAATCATATATGCATAAATGTAGTTTCTATTTTCAGATTTAAAATCATTAGTTTAAATAGGATGAGAGTAATCAGTAATTAAAATAATTCTAAATAATTTTTAGTCAAAAAAGAAATTGCTCTTTGGCGACTAAACGCGTGTCTGTATTTTGTTTTTATTTTGCAAAATATCCTTTTTTTCACAAAAAACTAAAATATGGCTACGTATAAAATAGTAATGCAAAACTGAATATTTTGATTTCAAAATCAACCGGTTGATGAGTTCTGAGTAGAACTGTGTATTTTATCGATGATTATAATTGGCGGTTAACTGCGAAAGTGACAGTTAGGAGGGTGGCGGTTAACTGCGCACCCTGTGTATTTAAATCCAATTAGGTGTGATTTTTTACTAAATTGGTAATTTATTAAAATTATACCCCGGTTGTAAAATACGTTTGCGGTTAAGGGAACTGTTTACCCCTTAAATCAAAATTCACGTAAGTTAACAACATTCATGTAAGTTAACAGAATTCATGTAAGTTAGCAGTCTGCTCGCGACAACTTTTCCGCCTACGCATTACCCATGCCAGTTAACAAAATTCACGTACGTTAACAGAATTCATGCAAAATTTCAGCTCCTTGCGACAACTTTTCCGCCTACGCATTACCCATGTCAGTTAACAAAATTCACGTAGGTTAGCAAAATTCACGTACGTTAACAAAATTCATGTATGTTAACACATTTTTCAAAAATGTTCTGTTTATTTACGTTCTATTCTGTAATCGAACCTAAGCCAAGGATTGTGGGTTTTTGCACACAATATTACAGTTAACTGTCATGAAACTTCTACCCTAGAATTTTAATGGGTCTAACGTTAAACTTAGAGATTTATAAGATTATTTAAAAAATAATAATCATGTGTTGAAAAGCTATCGCCCCTTTTCTACTACTCACTTTTTTTGTATTTTATCTTCTTTTTTTATAAAAAGGATATTTCGCTCGAAATACGTAGTTGGGGATGAATCATAAGTCCACTTGATGCTGTTTCTTAGATCAGGGAGTGTGGCTATAAGGTCAAACTTCAGTGTTAGTCAAATGGTCATTTTCACAAATTTTAAAATTTGTCATATAATATGTGCCATACTGTCAACTGGTACCGGTTTCCTTAAAAGCTTATTTAACAACTGTCGAGTTCGATAAATGTCGACTATGATAAATGTCGACTATGATAAATGTCGACATAAGATAAATGGGTAATAATTGCCGAGAGTTAAAATTGTCCACTACGTAAACTATGGAGAGTCACGAGAAAAATAACACCAGCTTATTTCACAAAATTTATGGAAACTTAAGCAATAATATTTCCAGTCGAGGTAATATAGATACTAAGCCATTTTTAAGTCGCGAGTGCGCTGAGCGAATATAAGTCACAAAAAACGGCTTAACATCTATATTACCTCACCCTGTATAATCCAAAATTAAAAAAACTGCCGGTTAACGGATACATGCGTGGGCGTTTTTGGGTGAGGTAACATAGATGTTAAGCCGTTTTTGGTGACTTATATCCGTGGTGTTTTATTTTGTTGTATTTAAAGTGACGCCGGCGCGGTCGCCCTAGCCCAAGCACGAATCCACCGAAGATATATTGGGCTGGTGGAGCAATACCAGAGTGACACGAGTTCTTGGGAAGAACTGGACGAGGGCGACCGCGTCGACGATGAGGGCGAGGATGAGGAGGTTAGTGACGGTACGGACGGCGGGAAGACGAAAGAAAGCGGCGAGGGAAGCGACGAGGACCGGGCCGGGCCGAGCGGCTTACAACAAATGGCGGTGAAGGCCGAGGAGGCGCCGCCAGCCGACAGAATGCCCTCGTTGGAAATGATTCCAAAAGGGCGAAAAAGGGCTTTCATTATAAGCTCTTCCGATTCTTCCGATTCTGATTGAGTTTTCGAGTCGTACTTCTCCTTTTTAAATATTTAATCAAGAACCTAAAACTTTTAGACGAATCGACTCTCCAGAATTTCGTAGGCTGACAATTTTTATTTTCCGTATTTTAAATTCCATAATTAAATTACTATTGTGCAGAGTTCAAATTGTGATGCTATTCAGGACTATGAGAAGGGCACTTCTGATTAAAAAAATCAATCATATTATGAATCGATTTTTTTTTCAAAAACTGATGTAAGCGAACTGGTAAGCCACTTTTATAGGCGTCGCCCTATTTATCATAGGTTAACTTCTGCGTTCGAGAGTGTTATTTTATATATAATTCGAAGAATATAATTGAAATTATGCTGTTATGTACCACTTTACTTCCCACCCATATTTTATTAATTTTATACAAACAATAACAAAACAAACAAACACTAGCCAAGCTTCAATTTTTAAGTAAAGTGTTTATATAAGGCGCCCGTTTTTCGATTTGATCTGGGCTTCAGATTATGGGGTCGCTATAAGTGCGTTTCTTGAAAAGTAAAATTTCAGGAAAGGCCTAAAATTCGCGGTGAAAAATGCTCTCTAACGCCAAAATGTATCTTTTATTTTTATTAAAGATTCGTGATCTACGGGCTAAACTGCTTCATGTTGAGTTTCAAAAAATCTATTTTTCCGTGCTTAAAAAACGCTGGGAATTAATTATTAATTATTTTAATCAGGATGTATCCTTCTGCATTTTTATTTCAAAACGTTTTATTTCCGGCCATAATAAAGGCCGCGTTCAAGGCCCATAAGAGACCGGTGGCCCATAAGGGACCGGTTGCCATTTTTTGACTAAAAACACACAAATCTGTTTATTTTATTGTATTTTCTGCTTGAAAATGGGTTTTCAGGCATTTCAGATTCAATTGCCAAACAAAATCAGTTATTGATGATTGTTTATTCTTTTTTTAATGTGGCATGACTCATAGTTGGCTCGTTTCCCATTCTGACAAAAATTTATACCACTCCGGTACCTATACCCTCTACTACTAATGTGAACCGGAAGAAAAATCCAATTCATACAAACGGAAGAAAAATCCAATTCATATGAATCGGAAGAAAAATCCAATTCATATGAACCGGAAGAAAAATCCAATTCATATAAACCGGAAGAAAATCCAACTCATATAAACCGGAAGAAAATCCAACTCATATGAACCGGAAGAAAAATCCAACTCATATGAACCGGAAGAAAAATCCAATTCATATGAACCAGAAGAAAAATCCAACTCATATGAACCGGAATAAAAATCCAACTCATATGAACCGGAAGAAAAATCCAATTCATATGAACCGGAAGAAAAATCCAATTCATATGAACCGGAGGAAAAAACCCAACTCATATGAACCGGATGAAAAATCCAACTCATATGAACCGGAAACAATTTTCCGATTAATATGAACCGGAAAAAATTACAACTCGTACGAACCCGAAGAAAATTCCAATTCATATGAACCGGAAACGATTTTCCAATTCATATGAACCGGAAAAAATCCAACTCATATGAACCAGCACGTGACTTAGGGTTAGGGTCCCAATTAGGGGTAGGTTTAAGCCTAGGGTTCCAATATTGATGAGACAATTTTCATGTTTCACATGAACCAGCAAATCCAATCCAGATGGTCCGTCCATACTCATTCTGCGGCAAGCGGTCCTTACTACGGTGATTCAGTGTAGTATACAACATTTTGCGAAATATATAGTTCGCTACATTCTGCCAACTATGAGGCACATATCACAAACTTCAAGAAAATTGCGAAAATGTGAAAAATACGAATTTTTTACTTTTTCCATGTCATTTTTGGCATTTTTTTTTATCAACCTGAATATCATATGGGATACCTGTTTTCCTGACTCACACTACTGTGCATAATTGCGTATATTAATTTTCTGTTTTTTTTTCTTTTTTTACGTTTTAAACCATTATATACATTATATGCAAATACTTCACTTAAAACGGACAATTACTTAGAATTAGACGAAACAGATAAAAAAAAATTTCACAAAAAGTATAGTTTACGTCCCAGAAAGTGCAGTCCATCCTTTGAACCTTCAGGTAACTTTGGGCTAAAAGTGCAGTCCGTCCCTTGAAAGGTTACTTTTGGTCAAAAGTGCAGTCCGTCCCTTAAAAGTTCAAAAAAAAGTTCATTTGTGCAGTCCGAATTTTCGAGTGCAGTCCATATTCGGCACCCTAATGCAGTCCGACCTAGTGCAGTCCATGACATCCCTTTTAGTCACTCAACTAGGGACAATTGATTTTTGCGTTTTCAATCAAAAAATAAAATAGTAATGATATAGAACTTCAATTACAAGGGGTTAATAAAAAATGTCTAAAAATTTAAATTTTTATTCTTTCAAAATTCGGGAAATATACAGTGACTTAACATTTTCCCCGTTATTATGTTTTTTACCTTTCTGGCTGACAAGTATAGAGTTTAATATTATTTATAGCGAGGGCAAGGGTATATGGGGTCGTCGGCTCGTGTTGAGGCCAATGTAGAATACGTTGCGGGAAAGTTTGGCTCCGAAATTATCAACCGTGGATATGAGCCTTACGTCAGGTATGCGGAAATTAGATATTGGCTTGTTCATTAGTTACTAAAATACTGAAAATTTAAGGAGGGNTGGTTTTTATCGGCATTGCAAAACATCAAAATTTTCTAGATTTTTTTTATGAAATGAACTTGTACGTACTTCATGACAGTTACTATGACTAAATCAACCCGAAAAACATCTAAACTTATTTATAATAATTATTTTCGTAATTTGCTATTATTTTTGTAAACAACTCCTGTGACCGGTCCTTAAAACAATTAAAAAATTACTTGACCTTAGTCCACAGATAATGTTTATTCAAAAGACAATATCAAAGTATAAGACCTTATAAATTATAAGCACCACCCCTTGTAGAAAGTGTAAACATACAAGATTTAATGAAAAAGACCATATGCTATATAGTACATAAAATGGAACGTTATAAAATATGACTTAAGTGTCACAGCGACCTTACGACCTTCTCATGTACAAAGCATAACGAAAAATTACCTCAAATTGTCTGCGGGCGGTATACCAAACTTCCTCATTTTCCAGATGTTTCTTATAACATTCTAGAACGTTTTGAACGCTGGCAGAATTTGGATGGCTCAAAGTATCGTAGGACAATTCAGTTTTAGTAATATCGATTCCGGCGTTTTTTAAAAGTGCACGAACGGGAAGAATGCGTTTCCACCCCTCAACTTCAAACGCACTTCGATGAACTAACCGCTGGACGACAGTTTCCATTTGGGCAGTTTGCTGACTCGGATCACCCTGGAAACTCCGCGGGTTAACACATCCCACAAAAATCGCAAACATTTTATTGAATGAATATTCCGGGACCTTTTTCGTATTTGAAAGTTCGATTCTTTCAATTTCGGCGACTATATTTTCGACATCTTTTTCGGCTTCTTTAACTGGGGGCACCGACTGTTTTTGCGTTTTTTCGACAAATTCAAAAAGCGTCTGTCGAAATCCAGACATGGTAGCATAAGAGTGGCACAATTCGGTCACATCTTGGTCGTGAAATTTTGTTGCCTCGAATGAATCGGCCGCTGTTGGCAGAAAAGAGTCCAAAAATATGTCCAGTTGGGTGAGAACGTCCACTGAGCACAGGGTATTGTCGTCAACTTCGGCACTTTTCGAACTCTGTGATAATGCTTTTAGTTTCCGATTGGGTAAGATCAGCCTCTCGGGATCAAAATCTTCCAATCGCATTCTTTTCTCTGGATCGGCCTAAAATGAGATTTTTATTAGATTTTTGAATCATTTTAATAAGGGGTGTGGTTATATTTTAACGGTTATAACGTCAACCTAAAAAGACTTGACCGTTAGGTTAACCGTGAACAAAGGTGTAAAAAGACCTTATCATATGACGGTATCGACATAACTTGTGACCTTAGGGCCAAAAAGACGTTAAGGATCGATCAGAGATGTTTTTTACAAATAGTACGTTCGTGGAAAACGATATAAAATGAACACATGATATCCAAAAATACAAAAAAGCTCATATCTCGAAAAAAACTCGTACAAATTTTTTTAAACTCGAGTCATAGATGCCAAATTTTATGGCGAATTTTTTGGCATAGGTGAAAATTTAATCCTATAGGTTTAAGGGGGTCAAATAACCCATATAAAGGGTCAAATCACAAATTAATCGTATGGGGCCGATCGACCCCTTGTTCGAAAGCATTTTTCTTACTCATTCCGAAAATTCAGTCGACAAATTCGAAAATTTGAAATTTGACCCCTTATTGGCCCAGGGTCAAATTACAACTACAGGGCCGGTCGACCCCTTATTCGAAAAGATTTTTGTCACTCATTCCGAAAATGAATTTTCGAGATATGAGCATTTTTGCATTTTAACCGGTAATTACCGGTACTTCCGTTTTTGGTTCCGGTCCGACGTTTTTCCAAAAAAGTTGGTCCAAAGGTTTTCCAATTACATGCAAAAAACCGTTTGTCAATACCTATCTTGGTTTTCCCGCAATGTCCGTTTCAAAAAAGTTAATTCTTGTGTCAGTCTAAAAAAAAGCGACCAAATTAATAAATTTTGAATTTTCACATTTTGATCGCAATTTAGAAACTTCATTAATTCGAGAATATGTTAGCCAAATGAATTTGATAACAATAGCTAACGCATTAAATAGTGATAAATAGGGTCTAGTGATTTTTAGGTTTAGTTTGTACACAACATGACTGACCGGTCCTTAATATGAATTTCTAACGTGAAACGACGATGTCGACCAAAAAGATTTTGATGTAACAAAAGAGAAACGCTCAAAAAGAGATATTAAAAAATACAAAAAAGGCCTGAAATCTTTCTAATAGCCCAAATAACTCCCTTTCATATTTGACATTATTTTGCCATGACTCATAACTTATGAGTCATAAGATTAACATATTTTTAATGAAAACATAAATCATACAAAAATTAACACAACTTGAGAAAACAATAACAGAAGGGTCAAAAAAATTACCTCTAATAGGTTTTCGAGTGAACTTTGAAATTTCTTGATGACGGAAATTTCTTTTTCACGATTTTGAAATTTTATCAATCGACGCAACCAATTGTGATCAAAAAGACGGATTTCTCCGTTAATCGGCTGTGCCAAAAGATTCCATCCCAATTTCCACCGAAAAACGATCAAAATGACGACTTTAGCAAAAGCATAATTATCACTCCGGGTCGAAGGGGTGCCCATGAACTGTTCCGGGGAGCCAAAACCAGGTGTCCCCGATTGACCTTCGAGTTTTGAGTTTTTCGTCGAAATTCCAAAATCCGTCAAAACGAACGTTTTTTCATCCCATTGGTCTTTGACGACATTGATTAATATATTAGACGGCTTAATGTCCAGATGACATAAATTATTTTCTTGGACGAAAATTAATACTTCTTTCAATTTTGACACCATTTTCCTTCTGTGTTTTTCTGGAGATTTTATGTTTCCATTTTTGAGATATTGCTGGAGATTGGAGTTGTAAAAAGGCATAACCGTCAAGTGGTTGAGTTCGTCCTCGAATAGTTGAAATTTTGAGTCTTTTATTTTTATAATATTTTCGTGAGAAATCGAACTGGCCCGAAGTTCGCTCGGGCGGTAAGATTCTTCAACTTTTTTAATATCTTGGGTGACCAACAGAACCTCCGAGAGATTTTTAATTTCTTTTTTATCCGGTGAAATTCTAATGGCGAGTTCTTCTTTATTCTTATTGTATTTTAAAACAACCGCCTCGCCGCCTACGCCCAAAACAAGCGACATATCAATCTCGATTTTCGACAGATTTTGTTTTCGAAGTTTTTCGACCAAAAACCTCTGAACTTCGGCAGAATGGGAATCCGCTGCCCAATTTAATCCAATATCACGAGAGGACTAAAAACCGTTTATTAGACTTAAGTATTAATTAAAATTGTAAAGAAATCTTATTAAAACTTACAGACAATTTCAACCGACCTTATGACCGAAAACATTTTCATTCACAATTCAAACATATTATTTTCGTTTATAAATCTCCGCCAAATATACCCCGAAAATCCATCCAAAACTTTATTTCACCGAAAAAAGTAAGATTAATTTAAAAATCCTTCCTTTCGTTCAAAAAAATGTAAATTTTTAATTTCTGGGTTCAAATTACCGTAAAGCCCGCAATTTTCCAAAAAAAAAACCGCTTAAAACGTAAAACTTAATTCAATCTGAAGAACTAATCTTAAATTGCAAACTTAACTGTTCTAGGGAAATTAACAATTAAATTTAACTTACTATAAGTTGGTTATCTTCGATTGTCAAAGTGAATTTTATTTTAACCCCTTTCTGTTTGAAGAAATTGGCGAGAAAAGACTTCCCCTTGCCGAAAGGATATTGGCATAAAAGTGGCTCCGGCAAATCGTACAGATTTTTAAAAACGGCCTTCACGGGTTCTCGAATGTTGATTTCGAATTCGTCGCAAAGTTCGAGAAATTTCGGAAAATTCGGTTGAATTTCACGAACCAAGTTATTTTCTTTTATGAACTCAAGTTGGCCTTTAATTGTTTTTTCACGATTTTCGTCATTTTTGTATGTCTTCAGGATTTCTTCCGCTAAAAACGGAAAAGTGTCGAAAACTCTAATAACGTCGGACAGTTTAAAAACGGTTTTCATTGGTCCAATGATGTCAATTTCTAATTCGTCGCAAAGTTTTTGAAATTTCGGAAAATTGGGCTGAATTCTTTCAATCAAGTTGTTTTCTTTGATGAACTCAAGGTGACCTTTAATTGTTTTTTCTTGATTTTCGTCATTTTTGTATTTCTCTAGGAGTTTTTCGGCCAAAGACGGAAAATTGTCGAAAAATTGAATAACAAAG
>SCLG01000167.1:149393-166072 GCA_004367875.1 Oikopleura albicans | reverse complement strand
ATTTTTATATATATTTATATTCTTACATGTTTCTTCTCGCCTTTGTCGCACTTTCCTTCGATTGACGAAATAATCCGCCAGCTGGAGCGACGTGCTCCGACCACGTTCTTGTAAGCGACCGAAAGAAGATTTCTCTCTTCATTCACTAACTCTGAAATGTTAACAGTTAACGAAGGTATAAGGAGTCGTTTATTCAGCTTTACGGAGAAACGCCATATGGTCTTATAAGACATTAAATGGATTTTCAAAAGACCAAGAGACCTTATAAGTTATAAATAATAACAGCTGAAAATAATATTATTTTAAAATACCAAACTGGGCAGTCTTTTTATTGACGCAGACAAACACGGGGGCTCATAGCCGGCCATACTATAAACGGCTTGAATATTTTATTAAACCTACCTAGGGCTTATTTACCAGGCCTCGTCAGGGTCTCATTTTTGTCCGACAAACATGCCGGTTTTTATAACCGGCTAAATAATACATATAAACAGTACTATAGCAGCAAATTTTATTCTGTTTTATGGGTATTGTAACCGATATTCTGTCTTAAAATGGTTAAAACCATTAAATTAAATAATTTCGCCGTTAATTTATTTTAATTATAAATCAGTGTAAAAATGGACGACTGTCTTCTCAACGACAAGTAGGGTCCAATTCGGCTCCAATTCGGGTCCATTAGGTGTGGTTTGGGTCCACTTTTTTTAACAATTTTCGCCGACCTCTGCCGTAGATATCATGAAAAATAATATTCATTTCGATTATGGTATGGCCGGCTATAAGCCCCCCCGTGTTTGTCTGCGTCGAAAAAAAGTCGTCAGTGTAAATTCTGTCAAAAGGTGCAACGGTGCCGAAATAATACAAATGAAATGAAATACAATAATAAAATTGTAATAATATTAATACTCGGGTTAAAAGTCGGGTCAATAAGCCCCTTTACAAGTTATTCTAGTGAATCAGATATTGCGGGATTAAAATATATCTTACCGATTCCAGATTCTGTAACTTTACGCATAAAGTCAGCCATGTCATCGTACCGTTCGGCTTGTTCGCACAATTTAGCGCGGGAAACCATTTCGAGCTTCAAATCTTCGGCGGACATTTCACGTTCTTGATATCTAAATTTAAAATTTCTTTTTAGACTTGTTTACTTAAGTCATAAAAATTTAATGATAAAATTATTAAAAGTAAACATTTTGACGTGAACAACGCACACCAATTACTTTAGGTGAAAATTAGAGTCTTGAAAGTTGCCACATTTCGCTTAAAAATTCGACCATAAATTCATTGGCGCAAAAACCAACAAGGGAAACACATCAAATAGTTAACCCGTAAGGAAACTACATGTTTTCCCCGAACGTCTTATTTGTAAACAATATGACTGACCGGTCCTTTATTTTTAAATTAACTTTTTTTCAAAATTCTTAATAAACTCATTCTACAGTGCAGAATCTGCACTAGTCAAAATGTGTCCATAAAACCTGACAAAAAATAAAAAAAAACTTTTATTTGTCTTTTTCTTTTTTGTTCGCCCAAGAAAACTAAAATAGACCTGATTTATGTGGGAAAAACTGGCTTGGCCTTATAACGGTCAAAAGCGATGGCCTTATAAGCAACAACTTCTGTAATGATATCGGAATTTGTTACAAGAAATCTTGCACAGAAAGGTAAGCCCCGATTTTAGACATACAAAATTGTAATCTGTAAAAACATAAATTTTCAGATATTTTGAAAACTTGATGGGGTCACCAACCGCTCCGACTTTTCCTCGGTTAGCATTTTGGGATAGCATTTTGTGGGCGGGTCAGACCCGGATTTTTGCCTCATTTGAAACGTGCACGGGTCTGACTCGGTTTTTTTCCCGGCCTGTTTTTGCAAAACAAATCGAATGTGCCGATCAAAAAGAGGCTTACACTTTCCCCTACGAGTTAACCTAAAGGATTCAACTGTTTGAGCGCAGGTTATAACTTGGGCGTGAATCAAGGTTATGAATTTAACTACTCATCCGACTGATTCATCTCAGTGATTTTCATCTCAGTGATCATTTTTTAAATGATGATTTTCGATATCTAAACAGTGCGCATAAAATATCCACAATAAAATTGTTTATTTCCAATATATATATTGATTCTAAACTGAGTTCGATGTTCGATTGAAGCAGGGCTTACATTAGCAATGGCTTATATTAGTTTTAAAACATAAGCCAAATTAAGCCCTGAATTGAAGAAACGGTTCAATGTTTGGCAATTTATACTAGAAAAATTTTGTTTTTCAGATTTGGTATTTTTGCTTATTAATTGCGTTGATACCGGTTATTTACGCCGTGAGCCTAAATGTCGATTCAAATTTGCTTTTTTCAAATGGCCTTTTTCTCATATTCTAGAAATGAGTTTTTTGGTGCCTAGGTGTTAAAATGTGGAAAACATTGAGTTTTTTGATCAGTGAAGCAAGCTCTACGTCCTAGTATCCTCTGTTTATTTGATTTGGGCGCACTTTTTAAAACAAAATATTCATGCGTTCACCCTAACCACAATTGTGGTTAAAAACTCAAGTCAAAACTTATATGCTTATGTATATTATTATCCTTTTTTACCAATTGATTTCAACGCATAATATTATACATAAATTTTATTCGAGTAGGAATTGCCAAACATTTCAAAATTTCAAGTGTATTTCGGAAGTGGGCTTTTTCAAAGGCATGACAGTTGAGGAACCGCAGGGGCCTGTCTGCGATAATTTAAAAAAACAACTAGACTAATAAAAAATGTCGTATTGTAAAGTTTAACTATCAAACAGTAGTGAAATTGAGAGAGTTGAACAAATAGTCTTTTTTTAATTTTTTTTTATTATTTCAGTTTTTTTCGTATCGGGTTAAGGGCTGGATTTTTGGTGCACTTTTATTATTAATCTTGTCCTTCGCCGTCTTCGGGATCTTGATTATCAGATGTCCACAGAGTTAAGTTATCGCGTAAAAGCTTAACATAAATTTTATTTATCAGCATCGAAACATAAGGTTATTGTGGGGTCAAATTTCATATTGAGGTCAAATTTCATTTTGAGGTCAAATTTCATTTTGAGGTCAAATTTCATTTCAAGGTCAAATTTCATTTTAATACAATAACTAACCTGCATGATAAGGGTAGAATCTTTATAACTTTCTTCCGATAACGTGTCCAACTCGGCGATGGCATCATCAAATGCGTGTTTGGCGAGACTAAACAAATGTATTTTAAATAAAAGTAGCAACATAATAATAAAACGTTAACATACTTGCACGCGTTATCGGGGTCGTTAAGAATTTCGTAGTAAAATACAGAATAGTTGAGAGCCAGGCCCAATCGAATCGGATGTGTTGGCTAAAAAAGTTAAAATATTAGTAAAGTTAACACTTTTTTGAAAATTTGGTAATTCAGAGTTTTGATTAAAATTTTGCGACTTACGGGCATTTCTTTCTGAGCGACGTCAAATGCAGCTTTATACGCTTCCTGTGAACTCTCCATAATCTCTTTTCGCTTGTCGCCAATTGCGACTTCGGCGAGGTATCGGAAATAGTCGCCCTTCATTTTAAGGTAAAAGACCTTAGATTCCCCTGATGTTGCTTTCGGAATAAGAT
Source organism: Oikopleura albicans (assembly GCA_004367875.1). NCBI lineage: Eukaryota > Metazoa > Chordata > Appendicularia > Copelata > Oikopleuridae > Oikopleura > Oikopleura albicans. The sequence goes on along the minus strand of SCLG01000167.1, from coordinate 162,459 downwards.
GTTTGTCGAGAAGGGTTAAAACCACTTGGCAGATCTCTTGCAATTCCGTTTCGACCTTTTGGCGGTATTCCTCGGCAATGACCTAACATTAAAAATATATTAGCACTAAAAAAATAACCCAAAATTTGGATCTCAAATAATACATAAATTTATATATATAACATATCATGTATACATGATTAAAAATGGTTAAAAAATCTTGACAAAATAGAGTTACAAAAACCCGAGGTTAAAAATATAAAATTTCATTTGAATTATTAGTCTACTAAATTTTCTAAAAAGTTGATGTTAAAAAATTTGGGATTTAAATAAAATTTGGCCTAAAAACCTGTTTCTTTTCGCCTTGCTCACACTTTTGTTCAATGGAAGAAATAATTCTCCAGCTGGAGCGGCGAGCACCAACCACATTCTTGTAAGCAACTGAGAGAAGGTTTCGCTCTTCGTTCACCAGTTCTAAACGAATTACGTCATATAAGAATAATTATGAAAAAAATATATAAAATGAAAAAAATATTTCGCTTGCAAAAACACTTTGATAATATCAAATCAATAAAATGAAATTTAAATCCAAAAAGAAATATGACACCAAAATGATATTTCTAGAAAATTAAGGTCAAATGTCATTCTTGGTGTCAAATTTCCTTTTAGATTAAAATTTCAATTTATCCCACAAATGCCCTTTTAATAGAAATACTCAAAATTTAATTTGAGTCTCCAATAAATGTTTAGGCCAAATTTTATGTTGAGGTCAAATTTCGATCTGGGATAAAATTTCATTTGTTACATCACATATATTTTGGACTAAATTTAAGTTCGGTGTCAAATTACATTTACGTAGGTAGAAATTCATTGAATGAAAAAAAATCCTATTCTAGAACAATATACAAATAAAGCGTAATTACCGATTCCAGACTCAGTTACTTTACGCATGTACTCGGCCATATCATCGTATCGTTCGGCTTGTTCCGACAATTTTGCGCGTGAAACAAACTCGGCCTTAATTTCCTCCGCCATTATTGAAATGGAAACACTTTCTTAAGAGGAATAAATTGTGAGAACTCAAAGTTGTAACCGAAGTAATCTTGTTGTTTGAAGAGAATTTTTGAATTATTAGTCTCTAAGTTCCAATCGATACTGACTGCCTTGCCGAAAAAATCGATTTGGGGCGAAGCTGAAAGTTTTCCTTCTAGCGCATTTAATACCAGAAATATGTCAAATTTTGAAACATTATATGATAAATGTCGAAAAATATGACAAAGGTCAAAAAAAGTGGTACTTATTATATTTTTGCTGCCATCATGTTAATTTAGTTTAAAATTTAGTAAAATTTATAAAAAAAGCAATATCAATTTGTGCTTACATATATTTCAGTATTGTTGGCAACTTCAGTCAAAATCGATTAAATCAGTTTGTATCATTCGCTCGTTAAATGATTAAAACGATTGTATTATTAATAGCAGAAGTATACATTCGACAAAAGATTCTTTTCGAAATTTTGTTTTTGACGTAACCGATTTTAGCGAAAAATGTTGGTGCCGAAACACATTATATCGATTATCTAAAGATACCGCTTCAGAGAATCGGCATACGTAACGGTTACATCAAAATTACTAAAAAGGCACCAAATCGTTTTTTAAGAAAAACCCGCAATACAAGAGACCTTATTTAAATACACTTTAAAATTAAAATGCGATTTAGATTATAATGGAACATACACAAGTTTGAAGAGTTAAGAAGGACTTGTTTCATTGATAAAAAAAAATCATGCACGCTATTAGAAAACATTTCCTACCCTTTAGTTAATATCTCTAATTGTAGCTAATTTGAAAAAGTTCTGAGTATGACAGAACGGAGGTCGGAGGTTCGATTCCCCAAGTTATCAAATATTTTTTTTATATCCCCGCGCGTGGCCTAAGAGTTATTCGTGAATAAACGTTTTTTTTTCAAACGGGTTTAAAACAGTCACTTCTACTGATGAAAAAAGAGATCGAACGATTACAGTTTCGAGGCAATATTGAACTTCAAAGGCAGCAGGACACTTTCATTGTCTTTATGGATTCGACAGGTCATTATCATTGTGTCGGGCCGTGCATAATGTTTGGACTTTTTTCGATGTTAACGGAATGATTAACGGGAGAAGGAGAAAAAATGCAAAAAAATACACCACCTAACCACTTATCTTATCAAAAAAGTGTTACAGGGGGTAAACAGATTATTGAATTGTGTTAAGATAATTGGATATAACGTAGGCGGAAACGACTAAAAACTTTTTTTCGCTGCTCACATATTTAAATTTAGAGATGTTTGTTAAATATAATTGAATTGTGGGGTATCTGTTAAGATAATGGTATTTTGGCTATTTTCTCTAGGTTAAGGAATAGCGTAGTTGATTGGAATTTAATTTTTCAGGAAAATTGGTTCGAGTGTGGGCGAAAACCGCGATACGTTTCGATTAAAAAAGTGTTAAGATAATCCAACTTTGTTAAGATAACTGGTTAGCGGTGCAGTAAATTTCCTGTTAGTGGAATGATTATTGGAGCATGTTGCATTTGTACAGCTTTGTTTTATAACGTTGGTAGATTTCATTGGTCAGCTCAATAACAGCGAGCGATTTCTTTTGTTGAACGGAACCGTCGGTTAGGAGACGGGAGAGCAGGGGACGGGAATCGTCTAAGGCCGTGAAAATACAATCGAGCTCTTCAGAAAGATCACTGTTTGTGGATTAAAAATGCAACCTAAAGTCCTTACGACGAAAATTTGACGTTTTTGGTTCTCAAAAATAGTGTCCCTTTTGCAGTGCAGTGTACTAATGTGCCCATTTTTGAACGTTTTACATCGAGAAAATTGTATTTTTTTTTATAAAAATGGGTCGCCAAGTTACCACATGAGCGCAGTAAGGTGCAGTTATTTGAAAAAAACAAGCCTTAATAAAACTATATTAATTTTCAAAAAGTTTATTTTTTTAAATAAGTCTCGATGTTAAATGGATGCATCGCCGATGATTATTTTACTTTTTCGATATCAATTTTTGTTTTCAGTTTTTTTTTTCTGTGGGTCATAAATAATGACCCATTATGTCCTTTTTTGACTTCAAAAACACTTGAATTACATCGGAAAGACTTTTGGCTACAAAATCTCAAAACTACCTCCCCCTTGACTTTGTCAAATAATATCATTTTTCTCCCAGCTTTTCGGCCAGGAGTTAAAGTTTTGTACTGTCTCGTTCAATTAATAAAATAATATGATTTATGTGTGAATGGGGGCACGGCATTGGACGTCTAATCTGCTATATTGATTTGTATCTGTTCCAACATCCGAAACAATGAAAATTGTTGGATAATGTCCAAAAACAAATTTCCAAAATCGTTAACATATCAAACGGCTTAATTTTATTGGTTAACTAAGACGCAAAAGATGTCCTTAATGAACTTGTTTCGCTCCACCGTGATACGCAATTTAAACTCAAGCTTATTAAAAAGAGGCCTTCAAAAAAAATGATTTTTGTATAAAGAAAAATTGCAAGATAACTGCGTAGGCTAACAAAAAAAAAATACAACTTAACTACGCAGCCACGGGGAACACTGCAACTTAACTGTGCAATGTCTAGGCGGCCAACTAGGAATGCAACTGATAAAATTTCGCAATAAAATGACGAAATATTACATTTCTGCAACTTAACTGCGCAAGTGCTCTGAAATTAGTGATTCATGAATGAAAAATCCTTTTTAGTAAACTAAGAATATGAACGTTGCTATTAAAAATAGCCAAAAATTGAAAAAAAAAATTGAAAAAAAATGACAACAATAATTATATGCCAGTTAAATATAATCAAGGAGGACTTTGAATTAAGAAAAACTACAGTAAAAAGTGCTGCTTTCATTGATAAATACATAATTGGCATGATTCATGAAAAAAAAACTTGTCGCAAGGCAACCGAAATCATTTTTTAATCCAGTAGCTATTTGGGTTACGCTTTAACTCTTTCAGTGACGTAACTGGATTGCTAGGAAACGATTTGTAATTTTCAGGTTTGGACGAAAGACGCCGCAGCAATTCGGCAGTCTCACTCTGAATCGAGTCCGACTCGTAACCCTTGGCCGTAAAGTTGGCCGCCTGCTGTAATACTTTGGCCACCTGGGTCAGGATTTTTTGCCCCGGGGCAGTTGGGCCCAATTGCGCGAGACCGTGAGAGACAGGGGAAGTCACAGCAGCTGATATATACCTGTAAAATATCATGAAAGCGTACGTGAAATCAATTCGTGATTTTATTCGTTCATAATTTCAAAAATATCTAATGAGGGCAAGTTATATAAAAAGGCTTACAGAGGAGTCGCCAAGTAAGGGACGGTTTCCTCTTTTAAAAAAGACTCCTCTACTTGGCGACTGGCCCTTATATGGCGGCCCTTCTGTTATTATTTTATAAAAAATATGATAACACTGAAAACTTACCCATTTGGGTTAAGGCACATTTTTTTTTGTTCAAAAACATTCATCAAAAAATTCTAAATTTTGATAAAATCTTATAAAAAAATCTGATTTTTTCAAAAATACGTTTTAGAATCTTAGAATCTTGACACTAATGTATATAGTAACTTTTGATTTATTTTGAGAATCAGGTCAGTAATATCCAATAGGGAAAAACTATTTATCCAAAATAGCGTTTTTTGATTACCATTACAGACTGTAATTTACAGTAATAGTAAGAGATTTCGAAAAAAAAAATGCGTGATTTACGGTTGATACAACAAACATGTTTTTTTTCATTGACTCGAAAGAAACGTCTTAAGTCTAAATTATGGTTTTCAAAAATATAAATACCTTAGGAACAAGAAGTTCGCGATAACTCTCAATTCGAGATTTGTCTGGTCTGGCCATGTCTGTGCAGTCTTCTCACGAATTTCCGAAAGAATAAATCGAACCTCCTAAAAGAATAAAATCAATCACATTTTTATTAACCGATTTCATATTAACTATTGGATACAGGGTGCAGATTACAATTTTACAAAATTTGTCGCCAATTTGACAAAAATAACTTTAAAAAAAAAACGAATCTAGTAAATTATTTTAGCACTTAATTAAAACAAGAACTTGTTCAGGACCTTGTTTATTCAAAAAATATAATTGCCCCAAATGAGGGTCGCTAAATTTTATCATCATAGCTCCCGAAAATTTTCATAGTTACTGGGATATAAGTTGGGTGGGAACGACAAAATTGATGATTTCGCTAAACGCCATTTTTCACATCTTTTGTTCCCCTTTCTTTATTATTCAACACGTTAATAATTAATAATTTATAAAATCAATTATATATAAGGTCAAAAATTTCAGTGATAATTTTCCTATTCATCTCCCCTGTTTCATATAATAGGCGTACATATATAAAGACATATATGTATACATAAAAATCTGCACGATGTTAAAATTACAAAAATACTTTTCGTTGTATGAATACTGATTAAAGTCAGTCATCCATTATGACAGTCATAAAACTCATCTGTGTCGATCAATTTGAGTGGGTTAACCTTAACACCCGAGTATAACCCGAATATAATTAAATTCTGCATAATTTAAGACGACATGAACAAATTAGCATTTATAACGTCTCATTTGACAACCAAAATATATGCGTTTTAGAAGTACGACATACAATGTTTCTGTGCATTTCAAAAAACAGAGGCTGTTCATGGCTTTTGACCTTCAAAAACGTATACATCTCAAAATAGTAATTAGAATCATAATCTACCAAATAGTCTGCAAAATAAACCCAATTTGACCTATGAAGGCGCAGGAGTTAAATATAATATATAACAAAAAGTTGTCTTTATTTTCGTGAAAGCATTAGTTTATAAATTGTGTTAACTTAAGTGCGCGCACTGTGAGAATAAAAAAATATCTTGAATAAATATTTTCAAAAATATGCAAAATAAAAACTGCAGGATAACTGCCCAGGTGTAGGCGGAACGAAAAAGTCCACAAAATATATTTTTTTTCGCAAAAGTTCAAAAAACGATTTTTATAGAAATAGTGTGTGAGCGGGGGTATTTCGTTATTTTTTTAAACTCAAACTGATTAAAAAATTCCAAGACGACGAAATATTACATTGCTACAAATTTGTGGAAGATAACCGCGCAAGTGTCGTAGTGTCCATTTTAGAAAAACATTCCGCAACAAGTCTATTGGAAGAAAAGATTGTATTTTGGGGTAGTATGTAACAACCCTTATAGTTTCATTTCATTGGAAAAGGGGCAATAATTTGAAAAAAAAACATGAATGTTAGACACAAAACCAAAAAAAGATAATGAAACCATGTGCCCTAGGCACAAGTCTTCATTCGATGCTTATTTCCTTTTTTTCCTTCGGAGTTGAGACAGTTTTAGAATACCTTTGGGAATAGATCGGCGGTGTTATTGAGCGAGCATAATGCCTGACGAACATATTCATTAACCGCCTGGTTCACTTTTGCTGACGGCAATTCTTTGCTAATTGAAGCGATCTCGGTGACAAGCTCCTTCAATGACAGCACAAGGAAATGCGAACAGCTCGAGCTTAACAAATTACTTTTGACATTTATATGTACATTGGGGATATACGGAGAGGTTTCTATTTTTTCTTTAAATGCCTAGATGGGGTTGCTCGTTATAAGGTCAATGTCAAAAAATAACTTGACCTTAAATGGATATTTAAAAACTGGCTTGACTTTATAAGTTATAACCATGTGAAACTTTTTTTCAGAAAATAAGTTGAAATAGGCATTTTTTTGTCGAAAAAATGAATGAAAAATCACCCAAAACAGCCAGAAATGGATGATTTGTGTCGAAAAAAACTGACTCGACCTTATAGCGGTCTAAATGGCTGCACTTATAAATAACAAGGCTCATAACTGGCCAAATAAATTTTAGCCAAAAAACTGAATACCATATTTTTCTAGCTCTTCTAACTTTTCAAGCCATAAAATAGGCCTTTAATGGGTCCTTTAGGCCCTAAAGTTTAGGGTCTAGGCTCTTATGTGCCTTTTACACGTTATCTCATTTTAGGAAAGTATCGATTTTTTATATTCGTACAGATCACCCAATTGAATTTTGGCTAACTTACCGAATCATGGCTTCAATGACGGAAGTGAAAAAAGTATTGCCTCGCCACAATGACGCAGCATCAGGATTTTTGGTGAGTTCATTATTGAGCAACTCGACACAGAGCGTTGTTTCAAGGCGGCACGCACGGTAAAGTTTGATCGTTGAAAGTGCCACTTTTCGAACGTCGCCGTCAAAGTTACAATTTGCTGCGGTTCAAGGGTCATTATAAATTATAGATTTAACCCGCCCACTTCAAAACCAAAAAAAAAATCGTGACCTTGACATATTAATATTTCTGAGTAGGTCAGCCAAAAGATGTTCGAATGTCAATAAATTAAAAACATATAAACGATAATTTTTTTTTAGAAAATATGGCTCATATTATACATTGTATAAGAATCAGTAAAAATTAAAGACTAATTTTTTGTTTGCTATTTTTGACCAACGTCAATTTTTTCCGTTAATTAAAATTTTAAGTTTTTGAAATTTTTTCAAAAAAAAAATACGTCCCTTGATTTAAATTTTTTGATAATAGTGTCCCTTTATTTGAGACCCCATGTATACTTAATACTTAAGTGACAATTTAGTGACATTATTCATAAAATAGTGACACTAAACTTATCAAGTTGATATTATAGTACAGGGCAGAGGTCGGCAGGAATTGACTTGGATAATGGGTAAAATTGCGGGTTACCGAGTGAAAAAAAAGAGTGTACCCTTCCATACACTACCATTGAAAGTTACCCGTGTTTATCCTTGTCCGCGGACAAGGGTACAAATTCTGCCGACCTCTGGTACAGGGGGGTCTGGCTATAAGGTCAAGCCCAAAAAAAATAATGCACTTCAAAAAAAATGACTTGACCTTAATGCCTTTTAAAAAATTTTTTCCTAATATTTGATTTTCGCGAAAAAATTATGGTCTTAACTCTACAAAATGTTAAAAAGACACTATTTTATAGAAAAAAAGTGTAAAAAGACATGATTTCTATAGAAAAAAAAATGTGCGAGCGGGGGGAGGTCTTCATCCAAAAAAAAGCGTAATAAGACATGATTTCAAAGATTTTTTTCCCAAAACACATACTTCAAAAAAAAAATTGACTTGCCCTTAGTGCTGGAAAAAAATGACTTGACCTTAGTGCAAAAAAGATGACTTGACCTTANCGGACAAAATGTCCACCTCATACTTAACCCTCAGAACCCCAACTGATAAACAAAAAAATTCGTTCTGACCCAATAAATTCCTGTCACATTGCTCAATGCGCAAATCAGCGAGAAATCGGTGACAAGGAGGTTAAAGAGTGATTCAAACTCATCTTCGGGTAGTAAGATGCGATAAGAGGATCGAATTTGAAACTGCACAACGGTCTTTGGGATCACTTCGCCACTCTGTATAACTGGACTCGTCAATATCAATCAATAGTTGCGATTTTCATCACTCAATTAACTTGAGATTTTAGTTCATTTTTTTATTTTGTTTTTTGCCTGCAGACCGCTGCGGTTAGCGTATGTTCAAAGTATCATTGATTTTCGAAAATCATACAAATTCCCTTTTGGGAATCCAAAGTAAGTTAGACACTGGCTTAAATTCGGTCTTAAATTACCCATAACTACATCCAATGTTAAGTCTAAAATGTGAAATTTTCGAAGTTTAGACCCAAGAAGTTACCTATAACTACATCCAATTTTAACTCTTATTATCTCATTTTCAAAATTTATATTTAAGTAAGGTCCCAATTAATACGCAGTGCCAAAAAAAAAAAATCCGGACGCAAGGGTTAAAAGAAAATAATTTTGAGGCACGAGTTTATATTCGGAAACGACTTTCACGGGTACGGTACAATTTGACGAAAGAATGCTTTTAATTCCCTATTATCATCGCCAAAAAGATCTGAACTTTAACCCTTAAAACACAGCAGTGATATTACAATAAAAATTTTCGTCAAAAGGAACATTTAAGTAAAATTATAGTTTCACCAAATTATCTTTCATCAGAATGCAACAGTGTCATATCTATACAGTTACTCTGATATTGATTTATTTTCAAAAAAAAAATGTCGAGCCCAGTACCTGAAAATTAACAACGGGTTTGGATATCATTGCCTGATCCCATTCAAGTTGTGGGGGATGCGTTAATAAAACCTTTCCCACGACGTCATTACTGTTTTGGGAACATTTTCGAATAACAAACGAGATACAATTCGGCATTTTCGAAAGTGTATCAAATTCCTCCTGTAGATACCAACGCGGGTCCGGCCCGTTCTGGGGCAATGAACGGCCCACGGGTACACCATCGAAGCAAATTAAACAGTCTAAGCCCTTAATAAAAATCGTTATAGTCTTGGTCAAAAATACATAATGTAATGCAATTTTAAGATGAAGAAGTAAAACTACAGGGGGTGAGGTTATAAGGTTAAGCCCAACACACTGACATTGTTTAAAAATCGACTTTAATGCACTTTCAAAAAACTGTCTTGACCTTATAAGCATTTGAAAAAAAGAAAGGACCTGAAAAAATCAAAAAAAAAGACAAGATTTCCATAGAAAATTTCTATTAATAATATTTTAAAATGACTTGACCTTATTAAGGTCAAAATTTCAGACCTTATTACCACCACATTCCGTTCCTTTTCATAAAAAACTAAAGTTTGTGAGGAAATGTAAGACCATCGAGACTTATAGCCTATAAGTTATAGGCTATAAGTTATAGCCAGTAACCGCCGGTTACTAACCAGTATAAAATACGTGATAATTACAAATAATGTTACATTAATACAGGAAAAGTATATTTTGGTTACTTTCAATAAAAAAAAAATCAAGGATAAATCATAAAAAACAATTTGTGGCACACATACTGTACATTAGACGACCACTCAGATTAGTGGCTATTCAAAATCCGCAAGAACCTAATGAGTGTTCAAAAACTTTCGATCATAATCACTCAAAACCAGAGTGATCCAATCGCAATAAACACATTTGAAACTATGATGCTTTTGCTGAGAGTTCTTATGCACTGCTATATATATAAAATATAAATATTGACATTAACCCCATATTATTATCCTCGTCTAAGTCTAACACTGTCTAAAAAATGACCGTCGCTTCACGCGTTAAAAACCACAAAAAAAAGATAACGAAAAACTTTAATCCCAAAAGGAACCCGACAATATTTTTAATCAGAAATTTTCAAAATAATATCCAAAAAAAAATTACCAGAAACCTAAAAATCACTTTTCATACAAATCAATCACTAAAAATACAAAACGCCTAATGAGCATAATTTCGATCTTATTCATTCAAAAACGGAGTGATTCAAATCAAATATTTCAAACATTTGAAACAATAACTTGGACTCCAAGTCTTGAAGTTCGTTCTAGTGATTTATAAATAAAATAAAGTTTGGACAATAACCCCTTATTAACGTTCCAGTTTAGTAAAAATTAACAATTTAGAAATTATAAATATTATATCGCCAATTTTTACTAAACTATTTTATTTTGTCCCGTCTAAGTCTATGACTGTCTAAAATACTGATTGTCGTGTTCGGCCCCGTCTCTTAACGTATTATTTCCCGGAACGTTTCTCGGTATTGCAAGAAAAAAAAATAAAAGCAAAAAAAAAAAACAGGAAAAAAACCGTGCTATTCATTGCCGAGGCTTTTTAGACGTCTGATGCCCTGCAAGTGCAATCTATCCATCTACTTATCTCTGATCAATAATTAATTATACGTTCGGGATTCGGAAAAAGAGAGAGAGCTCGAGCGACCCAGCTCGCACCATACGGCCCGACAGAAAAAAAAGACTGCGAGTTTCCTAGGCGATTTCCCGCCTTTCCGGGGCTAGTCATCTAATGTGCATATCACATCCCTAGTCCCAATACCTTGCATTTTTACAATCTTTCGTAAAATTCTTAATTAGGGGCGCGAAAATGCGGATTCAAAAGAGATTTAACTCAATTAAAAATGCAATTTTTACAAATCTCTGCTTATTCTTATTTCTTGGCCACGCTCGTATTTAAGCTTCCCCCTTTGCTTTTTCGTTTTTTATTCTCGTGTTTTTTTGTGTTTCAATAGGCAGCTATCATAATTAATTTAACGTGCGGGATTCGAATGTTAAATTTCTCGAAAATGTCGGACAGATGACGCAATGCGCATATCACCCCCTTAACCGGAAACGTACGGTGAGTTGCAATCTCGAGTATTTTTCAATAGTTTCTCTCTTTTTCACCGGATTCAAACGGGATTTAGAAAAAAATGAAAGTGCTCTTGTCCCAAAATCTCTTTATTCTTGCCTCTTGGTTACGCTCTCATTGTGATTCCCCCTTTTGCTCTCGTTTTTTTTTTATTTTCTTATCTTTCGCTTCAATAAGAAACAATCATTGTTTAAACAGAAATAAAAACGTCAATTGAATAAATGGGAGAAAACAGAACAACATGCATTACCAGCACAAAAATTATCCCCGAAGCAAGAAACAAAAAAAAAATCAGCTTTTTTGTACTAGAAATAAAAATAAAACTTTTACAATTTTTTTTTACTCAAACTAAATGACGGGTGAGATAAGTATAGTGACTAAGCACGGCGTCATGTGAGTCTCTTAACACTATCCCGAAATTACATCTAGGATTATGCTGCTGAATCACGTATTCAGCCAAAGATAACGAGCTTTCCAGGGGTTAAGTTTCCGTTTTTTTACCGGAGACCATGAAATCGATAACTGTGGGTCAAATGACTAATTTTATTTTTTTAAATTAGGTTCAAGATGAAATATTCACAATTAATTCAGTAAATATGTCTATTATATACACGAATGGTAATAAGCTAAAGAACAAAATTCCTTGACCTTAAATCGTTAAAACGTAAAGCTCTTGAAGTGACCTTTTTGACTAGACCTTAAATACATTTTTAAAATGTCTTGACCTTATAACCATTAAAATTTTTCTTGTCTGAAAAATACATGATTTTTATCAAAAAAGAATGTGTCAGTGGGGATCCATAAAAAGTTCAAAAAGACATGATTATATTTAAAAAACTTTTAACCAACAACATTAGTAGATTTTTAAGATTTACATTTTTTCAATCTTATAAGACAGGCATGCCGCATGAGGTTCCACGAATTACAAGGTGACTTGACCTTATAGCGATCAAAACTGCTGACCTTATAACCAACAGCCCTGTGTCACTCTGTCTTTTATTCGACACCGAGATTTCTCATAATATAACTTGACTTTTATACACCACCTACCCAGTTATCTTAACAACTATATCCTAACAACAACAAAAAAAAACTGTCTTCGTAAAAAATTGTTAAACTAATTGAATTTTGTTAAGATAATTGGGTAGGGCGTTTGGTAAGATAATTGAAAATCCCAACTTTTTTTAAGATAACTGGTGTTAATATAACTGGTTAGGGGTGTAGTTGTCCTCCCATATTCATGACAAGAGCCTCTTAGAGGAAAATTGCAACGAATTTTGGCGGAATAATCTCCAGGTCGCCCCAAAGAATCGTGTTTTACATGTTCGATTACATTTGTTTACCTCGTTCTACCGAGCTACGGAAATTTATAATACAAATATTTATTTGTACAATATACAATAAATCCCCAAAAATATCGCCACACAAATCCTTCTGAAGATCCACCTAATCATAAATTAGCCACTATGGAAAATGGCTCATTAGTAGATCATAAAAGTGTATTTTCTTTCAAAAGATATTGCTGATTTTATTGTACTACATTTTTGGTATATTTTTAGCGTATTTATCTTGGACGCTTAGTGTAGTAAATACTGTATGTGCGTCAATTTAAGTTCATTTATGAAAAATAGTGGAGTTTGCAATATTTTGGATTCATTTAATAAGGGCGACTTGACCTGAACTCCTGGCCTAAGACAGAATTAGGCATTTTAAATGGATTTTTCACGCCTGAATTCCTTTAAAAATGCCTTAACCTCATAACCAGTTAATCGCTTTTTCAAGAAAAGTTAAACTTTTTAAATAAA
>SCLG01000167.1:109306-144686 GCA_004367875.1 Oikopleura albicans | reverse complement strand
GGCTAGTCGGTCAATAATGGACGGTGATTTACCAGTCACTAAATAAATTTCACTCCAAAAAAATCCTTTTCAAATCCTTTGGGATACAGATTGATATAAATATTATTTTCAAGTTGAAATTCATTTCGTTTTTAAGCACAATGTTATGCACGACAAATGTCACCGTTGACGAAGATCAACGACTACAAATGAAGTCAAATTTGAATTATTGCACATGGCAGAATACTAATCAAATAACTTTAGACTAAAATTTAATTGAAATATTTCGAAAAGAGCATTACAGCTGGACATACGCGTCAATCATCTGATTTGTACACATATCAATAAATTTACAGGACGTTCCGTTATAAAGTGAATTTTTTTTTTTGAGTAGGACCAAAAAAGCTTTACGTATATCATATACGGTATATGTATAATGTTGTATATATCACATCAAAATTAAAGCCAATTGATTTCCAAGATATACCAAAATGATTATGTTTCCGTTTATTTAAAAAATAACTTCACCACGTAAAAAGCTCCAGTTTTCCAACCGCTTTTTATTAACCTACAAGGGGTGCTATAAACCACAGGACCTTAAATGAATTTTTATTAGGCCCTTTTTATTGGTGCCTAAAATGCCTAAAATTTTTATTACGCCCTGAAGTTTAAGCCTCAAACCTTGTTATCTTAAGTATCTAAAAAATTCAAGCCCGTTTTTAATTCGTGTTTATTTTACAGTGAACGTTCAAAGTTTGAACTTAAAACTGTCCAAAAGGAACCGCCAAAAGGGAACCGTCTTATCCTAAAAAGTCATCGAGACTTGTCGATTTCCGCATATTATTAATTAAATAACCAATTAAACCTGGTTTCAGAACGTGACGAACGTTTCGTTATCAAACTTTAATATCGTCAAATAAAAATAATGAATAAAACGATAAAGGGGCCTAGCAACACTTTGTTATCTTAATCCACTTCTAAGCAAATAAACAATCCCTGCAACGTGTTTTTTTTTGCAAATTATATACATTCATGGAGCCTGCCTGCTTGATATTTTTGAAATACTTTTCAGAACTAAGTTCGCACTGCGCTATTATCGGTCAGAGTTCTACCAAATACGTGCTAGACCCGGAAAGGTACCAAAAATAAAATTATACAAAGGGGTTGGTTATAACTTATATAAGGTCAACTTGGTGTAATAGACACAATGCCAGACTTCATAACCAACCTACCTGTAGTTTACTTTATCCATGCACTTTTTTTCAAAAGTCATCTTTTCCGAAAAAAAAAAACTCTATTTGCGTTGTCGTTAATGCACTTTCAAAAAACGTGACTTTGTAACGTTTGAAAAAATGGCTTGACCTTGTAGCGGCCAAAACGGCTGATCTTATAACCAACAACGTCTGTAAAATTCGTCAAAACATATTCCCCAAAAGTCTTTATTCTAAGGCTGTAGGAAATTTTCCGAAAATTGCATGTCTGCAGTGATTAATTTTATGGACGTTTTTTATGGTTAACATTAAGGTGATCCATTGACGGTCTCTATAAATTAACTCTGTGAGTAAGTTTAAAACTTACTTTTGATGGTAGTCCACGGCCTCCTTCGAGCAAAAGTCTAAATTGCCGATTGATCCTGATGCGGCTTTTGGATTCGACTAAAAAAGAGCGATTTAAAACAGACGTCTCAGACATTCGTGGAATGTAAGGTAACTTCTGAACATTGTAAAAAGTCGGCATTGCTGTTTTAAAACGTTGTAAAAGAGTACAAGGGGGAATTATTTACTGACTCACTGTGGGTATGGAATCCTCTTTTAATTATAAAGCAAAAAACATGATGGAAGTCGCAAAACGTAGACTTTTTATACAGGGTATAATTATAAGATCTTCGGTTAAACAATCCATAAGACATTGATGTTTTTAATATAATTATTTCGGATAAGATTACAGGAACGGTTGGTTATAAAGTCAGGGTCTAACAAACTGACTTGACCTTAAATGCATTTTAGCCAAAACTTTGAAGACATTTTAAAAAAGACTGTTTTAAAGTTACAAAAGGCATTATCACAAACTCTCTTATTTTTGTTATAAATTCGAAAAAGACATGATATCCCGTACGATAAATAAACGTACTACATGTGTATATGTATTTGTGAAATATTTTCGCCCATTTTCATCATTTTCATTCTATAGTAAATTACCTAAAAGACGATTAAATTGATTGAGCCATTCTTGACAATTATCTGACGAATCAAACGCTGGATTTTGGTGATAATGAAGAAAATATATATTATTAAAAATTTCTGAAAAGTGATATAAAAAAACGTTCAGCGCAATTTATAATTATCACCAATGGCCCATATGCTTAACCCATACGGTTGGTCCATTTTTTAGAGCCTCCTTTTTTGGAAGCTGATAAAAAGTAACAACGTCCTTGCTGAAGAGTGTGTTGCTACAACGAACAAATACGGCCATTTCTGGGTCAATAATTAGGGCAACCTTAGGCCTTGCCTGGGGTAGGAACAGTAATAGCCACGCTTTTTCCGGAAAACTCAAATGATTCTAATTTTTTTTTTTTGAAAATTTGTTTCTTCTTCAAGCAGTTTTTATTTGGAATTTCAATAAAAACCAAAACAGGGATTAATATTTGTTAACAACTTAACAATTAAAAAAATATCGAATTTTTTTTCCAGACATGGCAATTTTTATCGGTAACTGCAGTTACTTCCGGTTTCGATACTGGCCCAAATTTTAGCCCCACAATTTTCCAGTTCCATGCCAAAAAAACGTTTGTGAATACCTGTTTTGGTTATAATAAAAAAAAATAATATGATATTGTTCCCACCCTAGCCTAGTTTTTTTGTCATTGTCGTAGAGAAGGAAGTTTATGACCGGTTGATCTTTTCCGGTGTCGACCTCTAAACGTGCCCAAAGACGTTTCCAATTTCCATGGGGGATGTCGGTAAGTAAATGCTTGAGCAAAGGTTACTTAAACTCACACTGTTATAAGGTCAACATTTCGAAAACTAACTAGACCTTTAATGAATTTTATCCTCTGACTTAACTTTATGCAACCTTTTTGGAGGACTTAAGCAAAAAAAAAGAGACAGACAGGGTATCGCCCAAAAAACATTGGAGACCAAAAAACGGGACATAAATTGTATTAAAAAAGTGATTTGGCCCGTAAGAAAGATTAATCTTTTAAAGGGCCTCCTATATACAACTGAGAAAAATTATTGAAATCATAAGATAACCCTGACTTGGAATTGTAGAACCAAACCCACCCTGCCTTTTGAGTTCTTGGACCTGAGCTCGAGAGCCGCCTAAAGCGTTCTTTTGGCGCCGGTAACGCGGGCGAAGGCGGTAGTATGGTAAGTGGAAATCGTAAAGTGGCACCTGNCACGCCTGGTTTGACCCCAAAGTTACTGTGGAGTTACCCTAAAGACTCCTTATGACGATAAAAGTCAAATTAAATTAAAAGAATACCACAAACAAATTTTAGCAAATAGCAATCGTGGGAGTGATTTCCCAGTTTATCGATAAATTTGAAATTTTGAAATGCTCAAAATTTCTAGAATTCGTGGATTAACTTATTTGTTTTGCACTTGAACTCATTCACTAAACCTTTACAGATAATCTGAAGAGAACTATATGTATTCAATGAGGTGTAATAAAAAAAATGGTGTTGAGTTGTAAACAAATCGAGCAGACCACCCTTAAAGGGCCTCCTATATACAACTGAGAAAAATTATTGAAATCATAAGATAACCCTGACTTGGAATTGTAGAACCAAACCCACCCTGCCTTTTGAGTTCTGGGACCCGAGCTCGAGAGCCGCCTAAAGCGTTCTTTTGGCGCCGGTAACGCGGGCGAAGGCGGTAGTATGGTAAGTGGAAATCGTAAAGTGGCACCTGGGCGAATCTCTTGAGTTTGGTACCGCCCAAACAGTTCCTAAAGAGACTTATAAATACGAATATTTATTACCCGTTAAAAACAAGGATGGTTAAAAAATTTTTGGATAAGACTTGAGGTTCATATTTGAAACATCAAAAGATGTGAAACCGTTTTGTAATTTAGATATCATGTAAAATTTTTTCACAAATATAAGACTTTTTTTGAATGTTTTTCGGTGAACAAAAACATATGTACTAAAATATAGTTCGAACTTGAACAAATAAATATACAGGGGGTCTGCCAATGTGGATCCGTGAGGTGTTAAAGCATAAAAAATAGATTCGTTAGGTTTTATAGTCGACCCTTCGGGAGGTGTTATAGGCAGACCCCCGGTATATAATTTATATATCATTTATAGTTAGAAAACCAATAAATACTATACCTTGGTCGAGTCAAACTCCCGCCCGCCAAGTGTTAATCGGCCGTTTGCGTTCCGTTCAATGCGCAACTTTTCCACAGATTGTTTAGCCCGAACGAGTAGAGTGTAGCAATGGGCCGCATTATCCACGGCGGCTGTTTCCGAGGGCCGCACGATGAACGTTCCGGGCCGCGTGCGCGGATTACGCAACATGTTCACCATTTCATTTTTATCCTTCTGATCATTAAACCAGCCATAGCCAAGAAATGGGTCGGCATCTGCCGGAAGGTCCTCGACCAATTCAACAAAAACGGCACCCGATTCACCGGTAAGGACCGACTCGGCCCAAATCCAGTCCGGTTCCGGCTCCTGGTGCACAATAAGGACCTCACCAAATTGTACGGTTAACTCGTCGCTGTCGGCCGCCGCCGTGTACGGATATTTGCAGCGTACGCGCTGAAGTATTTATTAGTTTAATCATGCATGCTAATTTTTTGGGGGAAAAGCTTCAACCAAAAAAAAGCTTTAAAAGACATGATTTAAAAGATTTTTTTCCAAAAAGCATGTTTCTCAAAAAACTGACTTGACCTTAGTGCAAAAAACTGACTTGGCCTTATAACGCCCAAATGGCTGACCTTATAACCAACCCCCCCGTATTTTTAATTTCAGGTTTTCGGTTTCAGTATTATTTTATTTACCTTCGGGGTCGTGAGCCGGGCTGGAGCAACTGGATTCCGGAGTGAAACAGATTGATCATNGATCATTAAACCAGCCATAGCCAAGAAATGGGTCGGCATCTGCCGGAAGGTCCTCGACCAATTCAACAAAAACGGCACCCGATTCACCGGTAAGGACCGACTCGGCCCAAATCCAGTCCGGTTCCGGCTCCTGGTGCACAATAAGGACCTCGCCAAATTGCACGGTTAACTCGTCGCTGTCGGCCGCCGCCGTGTACGGATATTTGCAGCGTACGCGCTGGAGTATTAATTAGTTTAATCGTGCATGCTAATTTTTTTGGGGAAAAGCTTCATCCAAAAAAAGCTTTAAAGCTTTAAAAAAGACATGATTTTTGAGATTTTTCCCTAAAAGCATGCTTCTCAAAAACCTGACTTAACCTTAGCGCAAAAAAAACTGACTTGACCTTAGTGCAAAAAAACTGACTTGACCTTAGTGCAAAAAAAAACTGACTTGGCCTTAGTGCAAAACACTGACTTGACCTATAAAGGTCCAAATAGCTGACCTTATAACCAACCCCCGTATTTGTAATTTCAGGATTTCGGTTTCAGTATTATTTTATTTACCTTCGGGGTCGTGAGCCGGGCTGGAGCAACTGGATTCCGGAGTGAAACAGATTGATCATGAAATAAAGAATGAAGACCAAAGTAGTGAATAAGTGACTCTAGATTGGCGAATGAAAAATTTCCCAACCGCACCAGTCCATATTGCAATTCCAAGGCAAAATGGTGAATTTTCTGAAATTGTTTGATTATTATTCAGTTATTTCTATGTTTTTTTAACTGAGCAACAAAACTACGTTTACCCAGTCACCGATGATAATAATAGTAAAATAATGTTCCTCTTTGCCTTTACACTAGATTCATGTTCATTTAGAAAATAGCGTCTAATTAAAGAGGGCATATTTGGGAAGAAATTTTCGCAATAAAAATTACTCAGCGCTAACCCAATTGACTATTACAATGTTTGGTTAAAAAAATGGTAAATTCAGATTTCAAAACCACCTCTTACAATCTACAAGGGTTGCTTATAAGGTCAAGATCTAAAAACTTATTTGACCTTCAGGTACTAATTTTGATTACTAGAATTAGTCAAAAAAAAAAGAGTTTTAAGACACGATTTTAGTGATTGAAACTGACTTGACCTTAAAGCGGTAAAAATGGCTGACTCTTAACCAACCCCTCCGGTATATTATGAATACACATCACTCCGCTATTGTTTTGATTTTATCCTTAAAACCTTATAAGCAACTCTACAGAGTAAGCATATGTTCCCTCAAATGCAAAATAACAGCGCAGGGGTTTAATTTATAACATAAATCATGGTCCACTTGCCTGCTCATGGCCGACAACGGACAAACGATAATTTCCGCATTTATCTGACTTGCGTACCAAATACGAGCCAGCCGGATAGGCTTGTAAAAGTCGGTCCGCCTCGTCCCGACCCAGCGTTGAATGGAACCATCGTTCGCGATTAGGACAGTTGGTCGACTCACAAAACGTCTCCAACTGTGTTGGCGTATTTAAATCTATCTCAAAATCCATTTCGTACCACTCATGTTTCTAAAAAAATAACATGTAGTCATTTAAACTTTGCAAGCAAAACTGTTTTTGCAGAAATATTAAAAAGACATGATTCTAAAGATTTCTTTGAAAAAGCATGCTTGTCAAAAAATCTGACTTGACCTTAGCGCAAAAAACTGACTTGACCTTAGTGCAAAAAAACTGACTTGACCTTAGTGCAAAAAACTGACTTTACCTTAGTGCAAAAAAACTGACTTGACCTTAGTGCAAAAAAACTGACTTGAACTTAGTGCAAAAAACTGACTTTACCTTAGTGCATAAAATCTGACTTGACCTTAGTGCAAAAATCTGACTTGACCTTAGTGCAAAAAACTGACTTGACATTAGTGCAAAAATTTGAAATAGGAAGAGACCTTAAGATTTAAAACAAAAATCTATGAAAAAACCAAAACACCTAGAGATGTTTTTTAACTTCCCCAAATAAAAGGTCAGAAAGACATTTCATCAGAAAAAAATGTGATTTTTATTTAATTCTCCAAAATTTGCAAACGCCAGATTCTGTGTATGAAGTGTTTTATTTTGCTATAAAAATAATAATAATTAAGCCTAGTACACTAAAAGTATGCTCACAAGTAAAATAACATTATTTTGTTAATGTTTGCACAGCCATTCTTTTCATTAAACAAGTGTTTATATTCTAAAGTGCAAAATTTGAGGTACCATTTAAGCAATTTAGTGATAAAAAGAATGACAAAGCAATAACTTTAAGAAAATAAGAAAATCAGAACGACAGAAGTACCCGATTAGTTGGTACAGTAGTTTTTTGATTTTTATTCGCGCTCTAAATGAATTTGATCGCCGAATTTCGCGTACAATTGAGTCTTCAAGTTTGTCATCTGATTCGTTATCGTCTTCTTTTCAACTTTGAATTTTGATACTTCATCAGATAGAGTTGTCTGTTCCTTTTCTATAAATCAAATTTTGACACGTATGTAATATTGTATTTCAAGGCCGAAAAGTTGCCGTTTTTCCAGAAAATAGTACGACTCATTTTCCTCGTTCAACTCGGCGTTTTACATGAATTTCCGCCATCTTTTCTCCCACATTTTATAGATGACCATATTCGAATTTGGCTAAAGATATGCTATAAAACTCGAGTTTGGCTTCTAGATATCTAGCAAATACGAAATTAATAACGGCGGGAATTAATGTAACACGCTGGGTAGTAATTCTAGATAACAGAAATGGCAACTTTGCGCTGTGACGGAATTCGTTAGATTTTTTTTGAGTTAGTTTTGAAAGGTCTTCTTCCAGAAAAAAAACGTAAAAAGACATGATTTTAAGGACTTTTTCCCCAAAAGCATATTTTTGATTTGACCTTAGTCTTAAAAAGAGTCAATAGGAGTCCTATTATAGGACCTAACTACAAAAAATAAATTTTTCAAAAACTGACTCGACCTCATTAAATATAATGCAAACCTTATAAGTTATAACCAGAGCCCGTGTAAAACTTTTACGGGTCTCTGATTTCTTGATTTATGAAAACCCGACACATTTTTGATTAATTTTTGTCAGTCGTTTATTTTTATTATATGAAGGTTTCTGGACGATGCGTGCATTTAAAAATAATGCATGAGCAAGTTCAAGAGAAAATCTCTCATACCTATGAGATCGCCGATATCCTCGCATGATCGAAGAAAGAACGCCTCGCCGATTTTAAAGTGAACTTTTCTATTGATTTTAAAATTGTCGACAAAAAAAAACAGTCGTCGTTGCCAAGGTGTCCCGTTTCAATTATCTATACTGTATTAACTACAAATTAACGATTGAAACGTATAAAACCAAAAAGATAACATAAAAATAAATATAAATCTCATTTATTCGGTCGCGTGTTAAAACGCTATTTCCTTTTTATGATTCGTAAATGCTAAATAAGGAGTTGGCGCACTCAAGTCTGACAACATCGATTAGAAAAAAACGATTAACGCAGCTTACAATTAATATAACACAGGATGCGCCTTTAACCGGCCACTTTCGGACCAATTTTTTTCAGAGATAACATTATTAAACTACTACGCATTGAGACGTTAACCGGCTTAAAACCCGTTAATCGGACATGTCGGGACATTTTATCCAAAAATTAGTGGCCGGTTAACGGCGCATCCTGTGCATATAAATATATGTCAATTGACGAATTAGGAATAATCGAAAAATGAAAAAACACATTTAAAATAACAACTGTTTGCATTTGAAACTTTTGCATTTGAAATTTATTTAGATTTAAATCTTCTTATATCCAGTACTTTCCGAAATGGTCTATATGGACAACCTACGCACTACCCATTTGAATTAACAATTGTGTAGAAACTTTTCGAAAAAGACACATGACTTACCTGAAAAAACACTTTTCTTAGAAAAGTATCCGAAAAGAGATGATTTTTTGAATTTTTTTCCAAAATTTATATATATATATATCGTATGTATAAGGAAACTTTAATTAATTTTCAATCAAGCCTGGTGCATCGTCGTCGGTAATTTGCAGTTCATCAACGATTTCGGTAGCGTCGGTTATGTCCTTAACAACTTTGTTTCGGCTATCGATCGCCTCGTCAACATCCGTTAGTTGTTGATTGAGCCGACTGAAAAGGTTGATTTTTTCCTGATCAGCGCGAGTAACCTCAATTGTACTATCAAGTTTCGACATTTTTATCTAATTAAAAAAATATTTTTTTAGAAAAATTTCAAAACTAAAAAAATACAGGTGTGAAATTTTTGTCATTATCTTCAGGAAACTTACAGGAGTAATTACACGACCAATACCAAACATTAGGTTAATTATTCGTGGTAAATAAGTATCTGAGCTACTTGGTCACTAGATTGGTCAGTCGCACTTTAAACAGCGCCGCTTAGCGGAGCTAATCCATGAATGGATTGGCTAGTCGACTTTTATGGAGCCTCGCTCTGTGAGGCTGTTCAATTACTGGACTAGCCAAAAAATGGTAATACGGTCCCACTCCTGATTTAGCATTTCAAATGCTGCATTTGGTATGTCAATCACGCTTTATTCGACACCGCTTTACGGGGCTGGTTTATCACTAGGTAAGTGGCGGTTTACACAGCAAACTCTGGACGTTACTTTGGTTGTACGTCGCCTCACGTAGCTATTTTTATCGCAGGTTTAGTCAGCTAGATCTTATTAGCAACACTTCACGGGCACGACTGAATTAGTCGGACACATAAATCTAGTAATTTATAACCAGGAACTTAGCAAAAAGTGGTTGAGAGGAGTGGGAATCGAACCCGGGCCCTCGATGTGAAAGTTTCGAACTCCTCACGAATAATCTACGGAAATAATAACACCACCTTCTGTGTAAATCATTATCACTTTTCCTAATTAACCGGTGGAGGGGTAACTAATTTTTTTGTAATTTAAATTAAAAAAAGTATATACTTTTTGTAGAAAATAGAAAAAGCTCAAACACTTTTTTGTTTTCTGAGAAGGAACTTTTTTTTCAACATCAATAGAAATGGCAGTCGTGAGATATAAGCATGGGGACGGGCAGAGATGAACTAATGGTATCTTTTGGTTGGGAATTTTTTTTTATTTTTTTTTTGTTCGGGAAAACGGAGATCCCCTGCCGAGTCTGTCATGCTCACACATCGCATCGTTTCTATACTGGTACAAAAAATATGACGAGGCTGATATGATTTGATTTTTGATTGGCTCATTCGTTGGCCTTTTCACACGCGTCAATCCAGTCAGCGTAGACGTCAACAGTCTCAGAAAGGTAGTTGATGGTCGTCTGGAACTCCTCCATACATACGTTACACTTAATTGACCCAACACTTCGAGATCGATCCATTTTTACTAAATAATTTACTTCAGTGATAATAGGGTGGCCAGGCAAGCTTTGAATTGATATATACAGTTGTGGAACCCCCATGTGGACTATGGTATGGGTCTGCCTATAACACCTCAGGGCCAAAGTGGACCCGTGAAATGTTAAAACATAAAAAATCGATTCGTGAGGTGTTATAGGCAGACCCCCTGTAATAATAATAATAATTATAATAATAATAATACAGGGGATTGGTTATAAGGTCAAGGTGTAAGAAAACCAAAAAAAACATGATTTTAAAGATTTTTTTCCCAAAAAGCATGCTACTCAAAAAAAACTGATTTGACCTTAGTGCCCGAAAAAACTGACTTGACCTTATAACGGCACAAATGGTTGACCTTATAACCAACCCCCTGTACATATGTAATAATAATAATAATAATAATAATAATAATAATAATAATAATAATAATAATACAAAAAAAAACAGTTTATGGCGTTTTCGCCAAATTGTTCCAGGTTATTTTCCCCATCGATAGTGTCAGCATATGCGCAAATAATAGGTTATTACGACTCATAAGTAATTACACACATTTATCTGAATTTCCGACTCAAAATCACAACTTTCAAAATGTTGAAGTAACTCACCCTCGCAGGACTTTTCGTGATTGCAAAATGGACAAGCGAAGTTGGATGGTAGGGGTTCAACAAGTTTGGTTTTTGGTGGCGGTTTTCGTCTTGATCGTCGTCGTCCCATTTCCTCTTATCTTTTTTGTTCCTCGTTACCGCTCTGACTCTAGATTTTTTACGATTCGTTAAAAAAAATCTGGATGTTTTAGACAATGTGTATATATTTTAAATTATAGATTGTGATAAATCAGCGGCTTAAATAGAAGAAATCAATGGCACGGGATCGGTATGAAATGAAAATTGAGAAAAAGGCCATTTTTGGAAAACGGTGATTTAGCAATATTATATGTCAAAGCTCAAAAGATATCGGTTTTTATTCTAGAAGTTAAACGGCGCATTTTTTTTTGTGTTCTATTAATTTTCGAGATTGAAGAACGGCAACTTTTTGGCTTTGTCATATACAAGCTAGGTATTCTAAAGAGAACTTTTCGTGAAATCACCATCTTCCAAAAAGGTCCATTCCTCCAAAAATACATGTTTCTTAAAGTATTACGATAAAACGACTGAAGTAAATATTTCGGCTTGTGAAAACGTAACTTGAAGGAAAATATTACGCGTCTGCTTAACTCCTGTTTGCTCTCAGACACGAAAAAGTCCCTATTTTGGACTTTTCTCATTTTTTTGGTCTATTTACTTTTTTTCGTTTTATCGTTACAAGAATATATGTTTCATTAGAAAAAACTAAAGCTAGTATTAAATAGATTCAAATAAAAACAAAACAGTAGTTTTAGTAATAGAACATAAATGTCAGCTTAGGTCATTTTTTGATTCGTAATTTTTTAAGGCTAGTTTTGTATTCCAATTTATTTGATATAAAATTTGAAGTGGAACCAATACCGGTTGGTTTCGGCCAAGGGCTAAAATGATTTAACCTTAGTTAAACTTGGTGTCTGATAAATAGGAGGCAGGTCTTATCCAAAAAAAGTTCAAAAAGACACGATTTCTCTAGCAAAAAAACTTTTTGCTATAGAATTTTTTTTTTTTGAACTTTTTTTTGGAGAACCCCTGCTTCCTATTTATCAGTCACCAAGTTCAACTTAGGTTAAACCATTTTATAAGTTATAACCAACCCCACCAGCACCTATCCGACGCTAAGTTTGCAATAAACCGAAAAAATGGGATAAAAATGGTTGAACCAAAAACATGACCGGTACATAATGCATTTGTATGGGTATTTGAAGATATAAATATATATGAGTATAATATTTACTACATTGTACAGCAAACAGTATTTTGGGTCTAATTGGAACTGTTAAAACTCTAATTTTTGAACCGTCGGGATAAAAAAGTTTTTTAATCTTTGGCTGATTTTCCTTTTGAATGTCAATTACATTACAGCCAGTATTTCATGGTTTTATAAATTATTATTAGATGTAATTTATAACCGTCTTTAATTTTTTTAATAGGAAAAAATATTGGCTTAACTCATACAAAGGGTTAGGTACAGATTTTACCTTTTCGGTGCGATCTAAGCTAATTTACCGACATAACATGGAGTTATAAATTCTAAAAATTGCATCAGTCTTACAACCATGAAAATAAGACGGTAAAATATTAAAGTCTCGTATAGAAAAATGATGGGGATTAAGTACACCACCTGACGGGTTATTTAACCACTTTTGGACCGAAACGTATTGAGGTTTCGGATAAGTTTACCAAACGCCCTGATGTGTTATCTTAACGCTTTTAGCGTATAAAGGTAAGATAACCCGTTAGTTTTTCACGTTTTTTTGTTTATAATCGCGTTCAAAAATTCAATCCCGCAGCCTAGTTAACGTTTTGGCCCCTTTTGCGGTCGAGATCTTCACTAATCAGGTAAAAATTTCATAACTGCCCTTGTATAAAATAGCCAAAACGTAAGGTAAAAAATAAAGTTCAATTTAGCAGCAGGAAGACTTCTTTTTGTTTTTCTGGCCCAAATTAACTTTTTTGTTTTCGACCGCGGGACGCTCTGATTGATGTTTCTTTTCGAGGGCCATTTTAGTTAAATGAAGAAAAAGATCCAAAATGCCCTCGTTCATCTTTGCTGAACTCTCAAAATAAGACAGTTTCTTTGATTTTGCAAAACGCTCGGCAGATTCTGCGGAAACCGTACGGTTGGGACAATCCGTTTTGTTGCCAACCAAGACACGAGGCACCTAAGAGTTAATGTTAATTCGTGTCAGCAATTTATTAAAAATCACAAAATCCAAAACTTTTCTGTGCAAAATTATTAAACATTCATTAAAAAATTGACGTCGATTTTTGGGAGTTTTCGTCATTTTATTATTTATTGTTTAACCCCTGAACACAAATTGTTGACAATTGTCCACGCAGCGATTTTTTGCTCGAAAGAAGTATGTAACTATATATGTAATGATATCTTCATTTAACTCAACAAAGAGTTATTTTAAGGAGTAGTAGTTTAAAGTGTAAGACAAAAAAAATGTACAGGGGGCCCCAAAGTAAGGGCCGCTCACCCAAAGTAAGGGCCATCTTTTGGCACTTTTGAAAATCGACAAAGGTGGCCCTTACTTTGGGGCCCCCTTTATAAGAAATATTTGAAAAATAGTTTTAACTTAACGAAATTGATTTTTTTCATTTTTTCGACCATTGAAGGTTTTAGACTTTTTGTTCGATATTTCATCAGAGATAATATTTTAATCGTAAAGAAAATTTGCACATTACCGAATGGCAGTCATTGTCGTCAATTTCTTGGAGCCATTTTTTGACATTGAGAAATGTGAGGTCACTGGTTACGTCAAAAACAAGTACGATGCCATTTGTACCGCGGTAATACGTTGCTAAAAGAACATATAAATCTATGAGTGATATTTATTAGGACATTATACATACAGGTAATTGTTCGAAAGCGTTCTTGTCCAGCAGTGTCCCAAATTTGTAATTTGACACGTTCACCATTTACTTCAATGGTACGAATTTTGAAATCTACTCCCAACTCAACGGGCTTTCAAATTAACTCTTGAATTGTTAGTCTAGCCCAAACGAACGTTTTTAGGCCAAATGTCATGATCACCTTCAATTCACCAACTGTGCCCGAAATAGGGTCATATTACAAATGTGACGGTGTCATATGAGTCATATGATATGACCCCTCAAAACAAAGCTGTGATTGCACTGAATCCGATTATGGAATTTTGAAATTTATAACACAACGCGTTTGACCTCAAAGTCATGGCTGGTATCAATTTTTTTTTCAATTTCGGTGAAATCTAGGTCGTCATATTTGAAAGCCTGTTTACTATTGTGTTAATATAACTGCTCGAAAATGTATTATCGGCGAAACGAATTAAAATCGCCGATTTTCCAACTCCGGCGTCGCCAATAATGAGCAGTTTGAAGAGGTAGTCATAGCCACGTTCTTCGGAAGCCATTCGATTCCTTCAATCTAAAAATGAACCCATGTAAAAACGTGTACGAATGAATTTTTTTGTTTGTTTTTCGAAGAGAATGATTTTGAAAATAGGGCTTCATGCTTGCATCACGGGGCGATACATTTTGGCTTGAAGATCTTGATTCGCCGAAGCAAACCCGGTGCCGCCACGTCGCAACTGAATGAAATCACTCGAACTCAATTTCTTATCGCCAATCGGATAGATCATATCTAGATATTCATTATAACGTAAACATTTATTTTATAAATAAAATTTAGAATGTTTTGAAAGTTACGATTACCTTTTCGGCATAAATCTGCTGCCTTTTCTGTAATCACTGCGCCGATTGATTTGATGGCAACGCAGGGTATTTTGTTCGTCAGTACATCACCCGTTATTGGACACTAAAAGGTTTACGATTACATTTTTTAGAAATGTAAGATAACAATGATTTTGACCGTACAATAAAATTAGAAAGCCCTTAGCGCACTGATTCCGAATATAGTGTTTTAAAATGTTAAAACTGTAATTTGACCCCTCTATAACTTCAAAGAAGGGTCAAATTACAATTTCATCGGACGAGATTGTTTGACCCACCCATCGAAAACCCTTGGCGCACTGATTCCGAATATGGTGTTTTTAGGTGTTACAAATTTAAAAAAAAAATCTATAGAAAAAACAACATACACATATATGATTGATCAGATTATTATGATGAAAAAATGCACTAAAAGAAATAGCTGGTACAAAAGTTATTTACCTTCCAGCGCGCTTTAACGGCCTGTCGTTTTGCATCGCTTAGCTCTTTGTCGATTGGTGTAAACTTAACTGAAAATAATTTCTTCAATTTTAGATTGGATCCGGTGACGGGGTCACGCACTTTCTCCACATCCTTCTGTTTAAATGCAGTCTTATCGGCCTCGGGCTCTGTTCCAGGCTCCCAGAAGCTACGGGTCGAAGATCCGAAACGCTCTTTAGCGACATCTTTTGTTGCTAAATTTAAATTGGTTCATTTAAATTGGTTCACTTGTATTTATAGACTATCGATGTATCATTAATTTATGATATGATCCAAATATTAATAGACATTGGTCAACTTATGGAAAAAATTGGGTAAACCATTCAATTTTTTTTACATTTTTACTGTTATTTGAAAAAAGCAAATTGTTAAATTAGTTAACTAGTTAGTGATCTTTAAACACTAAATTCTTATTCCTCTCACATTCTCCTTTGAAGATTTTTTCTTTGGGTTCATCTTCCTCTTGTGCCTCTTTCAGTTTTCGTTTTTTAGTAGCGGCGACTTTTGCCTTTTGGTCTATCATGTAGGTTAAAATCGCCTCCCGCTCATAAATGACGCCCTCTGGTGTGCAAACTGGGTCTTTACAGATTTGAAGACTCAAATTGCAGCAATCAAAATCACCAACCGAATCCTTTGACAGGCGCTTATTGGCACTTCCGAATCCCGAATCCTGCGAATCCTTCTGTCGCTCAGCATAACTGTAAAACGCCCCGGCAGTGTTGTTTTTACTATGGCGTGTCATATCTAAAAATAGGCCAAAAATCACATTTCGAACGAAAAAGAAACCGTAAATGGTGTTAGCAAAAATTAAACTATTTGGGCAGTAAAATAGCACATATGAACAAAAGTGGCTTTATTTTAGAGCCGCAAGAAACCGAAAACGCCTGAATTAAAATTGACTTTATAACTCTATTAAATTTAAGGCGTCATCTTTTTCGCAAAAACTCGTCAAACAAGTAAATTTTTTTGCGAAAAAGATGACGCCTTAAAGTTACTAGTTATAAAGTAAATTTTAATTCCGTAAATTTACGTTATTAAAAAAAAGTGTTTTGAAATTATTTATGTGCGTTTAATATCAAAATCATAATTTCTTGCGGCCCCCAAACAACTTTTTTTTTACAATTCTTTGATCGTAATGGTTTGACGGACAGCATTCGAATATCCTTGATTGAACTTGAAGTAAACTTGAGAGTTTCCGACGCCGGGATCACGCTTTTGTTTTGGTGGCGACTTTACTTCGCCACCATCGCCGACCGGACGTTCAACTTTTTGCCGCTTCGTTTTTGTTATAAACATACCTAACCCACCACGGCGCTCCGGTTTTTTCGCCTTGCCATCTGAAATTTTACAAATGTAAAACCTGGAAAATTAAGATAACCAAGTTTTTTTTTCACCCCTAAAATTTCAAGGTCGCCGCCATGTTTTAATTTTTTTTTAGTCCCCTTATCTTATAAGTTTTAGAATTTTTCCGATCTTTAGCCACCAAAGTACACCAAAACATTCCCATAGGACCAACTTGTAATTTGACCACCCTGGGGGTCATATGACACATAGGATTATCTTCAAAATGTGCTTAAAAATTCCTTGTCAAAAATGGGTTATATGCCGTACTAACCCCTCGGTAAAATCGGCATTTTTGTACTTTGACCGGTAATTTCCGGTTTTGACTGGGAATTTTTGTCGTGCCTCATTAAAAGCCCTAACATTTTGCTTTAGGTTGCAAAAAATTCCAGCGATACCTCCTCTCATAATTCCGTAATTAAGTCAGCAAAAACTGAAAAAAATTACCGTTTTCTTTTTTCGGCCTTATTACAGCTTGCATAGCCGGAATGAGCTCCCGTTTCTGTGACTGTCCATTGGTCAGATCATTCAGTGTATCTACCGTGTGTCTCGTTTTCATCATTCGTCGAATTCGTTCACGGTCGACTTCGGCCGACAGGAGCATTTTCGTCTGTGCCGAGAGTCCCTTTGATAAAACGGTATCTTCGGTCGGGAATGTGGAAATAATCTCAAGAGGTGGCTCCAAAATAAATTCAAAATAATTTGTTTCTTCATTTTTGACTTGCTTTAGAGTAAGGCCAAAATCTACCATTGTGTTGACGCATTGCTCTTAATAGTTTACTGCTAATTTATGTTAACTAATTTAATTTGTATTCAAATTGTTTACCGAAAATATTTCTAGTGAGGTCACATGAGGTCATACTTAATTATAATTACGTTAATATTCCTGGCAAATTTCAATAGTCCATTGACGTCAATTCTGTTTTTTTTGTAGAACTGGAAATTGATTACAGTCCTTACTTTCAAGACGGACGATTTCTTCCAATACGGACGCTTTTTTTGAAAAAATTCCCAAAACAATCGAAAATAGACACTTTATGACAATTCACCTCAATACGGACGCTATTTTCGAAAATCAAAGAGTATTGGAAGTAAGGGCTGTATACTGTATTGACTAAAACATAATTGACTAATTAAGTGCAATAAAACACTCAATTTCATCCTCACATCATATTTTTATGAACCGGTCTGTCTTTTTTTCCAAACGCCATTTTTAACACAAAAAAAACCTTGTAAACAAATGAATTTCATTTACACTTGTATATATAAAACATCGCAGTTTTTTCTCTTCACTTACCAAGTGACTTCTTTTCCAATTTTGAAAGTAAACTCGGATTAACGGACCGAATGCTCGGCTCAATCAGATGCTGGAGCGTAGGCAAGTGGGTGATGAGCGTGTGCGCGTCAAACGCATTGCGCGTGTGCATGGCCAACCCCTGCCGCAGCGATTTGAGCACATTATCCGATTGGCTCTGGCGTTTGTATTTTTCCCAAGCAACATTGTTTGATTTCAGCATGTTAATTATTGAGCCGTTTTGGGCCAGGAGCAGATGGAGCGCCGTTACGGTAAATGACTTTTCGCCCTCGAGACGATAGTTTTGTGAATGATTTATGAAACGGGTAATGCGGTCAGACCAGGTAAGCCATTGGCGAGATTCGGCCACGCATTCCATCGAAGAAGGCGCACGCACCTCCCCGCATAACTCAAACACATTTGAAAGCAGCTTTTCGGTCTCCCCAAAGGCTCGTGTTACATCAACCGACTATATAATAAAATGTATATATTTTTCAAGTTAAAGTCATCCAAAAAAAGCGTAAAAAACATGCTTCACAAAAAAATTGTCTTGACCTCAGTGCAAGAAAAAAAATGACTTGAACTTAGTGCAAAAAAAAAACAACTTGACCTTATAACGGTCACACCTTGTGACGTTATAATCAGACCCTCCTGTACTGTATTCCGAAATTGGACTTTTTCTCTCATTTTTTTAGTTAAAAAGTGTTCTCGAAATGGAGTTTGTGTACTAGAATCGAACTAAAAATCTTCTTTGGAATAAAAACCGTTCCGGAATTGAATTTTTTAAGTGGCCCAGAATTGGCCTATCCACTGCATACCTATTTATTGTCATTTACAATTACGTTAATTTCTCGTTTGTAACAACTTTCTTTAAAAAAATATTTATTACTTACATTATTAAAGCGGTCGGTAGCTCCCTTTTTCGACCCAGAAACCGACAAAATTTCCTTGAGTGCATATTGAAGCGTTCGTTGCTGATCTTTTCCCATTTTGACTTTGTTAACATCTTCCATTGAAACGGTTTTCGGATTATGCGCCATGGATAAAAATTGAAGCGAATTAATACAACTTCGGATATCATCTTCAGTTTTTTCCGCCAGTTTTACCAGAGCTGTTCGATCTGTCTAAATGCCTCAATCATGATTTCAAAAACTTTTTGCCAAAAAGCATGCTTCGCAAAAAACTGACTTGACCTTATTACGGTCCAAATGGCTGACCTTATAACTAACCCGGCCTGTATACTAACGTATTTCCGCGAAAGTTCGTAAACTATTTGGTCAAGCTAAAACTGATCCTCTAACAAAAGCGTAAAAAGACATGATTTTAAAGATTTTTTCGAATAAAGCAGGCTTCTCAACAAAACTGACTTGACCTTTTAACGGTCAAAACTTGAGACCTTATAACCAGACCACCCTGGATTAGTTGAAATCATTCAATAGCGAAAAATTTCAAATCTTACCTTTACTTCATTCATTCGGCAGACTTCTTCAAGTCTGGTGGTTAATCTTGACCTATCAACGCCATTAAAGTGGAGAATAAGGGCTTCTTTTCGAATATCACGCAGTGCCGGCACATATGGGTCATTACAAATGCATATAATTGGTCGAATCAAGGGTCCAATATCTTTTTTCGTTTTCTTCGATTTTTTCTCTGCCGTCGCTTGAATGCGCGTCAAGAGAAATTTGGCGGCGGCTGCGTGAATACCGTCAATCTCATCCAAAATTAAACAAGTTGGCCTTTTATCAGTCGCACTACGGTTTGTCAACGCTTGATCAACGCGGTTCCGGAAGGTGTCGCCAGCGCGATCATCCGACGAGTTTATTTCAGCCGTATTATACCCTTTAATCGAGTTTTCGTGGGTGAAATTTATTTTTGAAATTCAAAATTTGAATAATTGGTTATAATTTATAACTTATAAAGTCTTAATGAAAAAACAATAAGACCTTATAAGTTATAACCATCTGGAATGAGACATGATTCTATAGCAAAAAAAAAATCCAAAAAGGCATCTTTATAAATATAATTAGAAAAAACCATACTTATGCAAAAAAAGAACAAAATACCCTATAAGTTATAAAATATTTTCTTCGTTTTTGCAATAGGGTCTTATGGTTTTTTCCAATATAAAGATGTCTTTTTGGACTTTTTTGCTATAGCAATGGTTACCAGATGGTTATAAGGTTTTATTGTTTTTTATAAGTTATAACATCTGTTATACGAAATCTCAGACAAATACCCGGTATTACCGGGCCGGTAACACAACACTTTTGCCTAAATATTAATTTTAGATTTCGTGTCCCAAATGATTTAGATTTCGTAATTACTAATTACTTTGGCCCATTAGGGTTTGCGTGTGCTGAAATATTTACTCTAAGATGAAAACCCAACCCGGAATGATTAGCGGCTACATATGCTAACGTAGTTTTTCCCAAACCAGGTGGCCCACAAAGCATGAGTACTTTATATTTGGGCCTTCCAAGGTCATCAATCTCCATGTCCTCGGCGAGCAGCTCGCTCTTTTGTTTATACTTGAACTTGACATTTCGATCAAATTTTCCATTTTTCTCTTGTTTTTCTTTCTTTGCCATTTTAGTTTTAAATACACACGATGACCACATTTTGAGCCACTTTAAGATTGCTCTGTTGATGTACTCGTCTGACAGTAATTCTGTATAATTTCGTGCCCTAAAAAAGATAGAATCACTTGGTGGTAAAAATTAAGCTTATAATTTTTTTTTAATGGAAACCAGTTTTTTGAAAGTTCTTCTAAAAATTACAGGGGTCGCTTTTTTTTAGAACGCCCCAAACTAGAAGCAAATTTTAGAGCGGTTATCGAAGATGTAGGGTTTTCGTCAAAAATTCATTTTATAGATTAAGGCCTTGGCGGATTAAACATGACGTCCTGCCTTTAAAAGGTCGAAAATCTAGACCGTGGGGGGGGGGGGGGGGGGGGGGGGTNNTTTTTTTTTGTCAAAATGAGATAAACAACGGTATACGAGTCATATGACCTTATAACCAAATAAAAAACATTAATAACAGTTACCGGTATGTACTAGTCCATTCTATCCGGGGATGGTTAGTGAATTGTGGAGCTTCAAGCGCCACAGTTCGCTTTTCTTCCATTTCATCCCGCAGAGAATTTGCTTCGAGTTTTAAATCGACCAATGATTTACCAAGTAAACTCGAAATACCGTCGCCAGAGGGAGCATAACTATACTCGGATAAATCCAGTTTTCGCAAATAGCGCAGATCACCGTCATCCGAGCAGAGTCCGACCGATTCACATTCCATGGGCGGAACTCGCAAAACGCGGGTTCGTTTAGTACCCTGAAATCAGACATCGAAATCGGAACCAAAATTGTGAGTCACACCTGTACCACTTCAAAAATACATTACCCTTTAAGACATTTTTGTCGCGCATGAAAACATCATTTTAACATATTTGGTATTATAGTCCTCGTCTCTGAAACAGGTGACTTTTTTTATTAAATTTTCATGGAGGTCTTCATCCAAAAAAGCCTAAAAAGACATGATTTTAAAGATTTTTTTTCCAAAAAACATGCTTCCCAAAACAGCTGACTTGATCTTAAAGTGCTATAAAAACTGCCTTGACCTTATAACGATCAAAAAATTGACTTGACCTTATAACGATCCCACCTTGTGACCTTATAACCAGACCCCCCTATAATCGACATATCGAGGAATTTTAACATTCCAGTTCCGATTTCGACCTCTACCTCAAATCTTGGACGTTTAACACTTCGAATGTTTTCGGGTGACGTGTCCCCACGCTTTCGTTTTGCCCCGTCGTCGTCGGGCGGTTCGTCAATTATTAAATCTTCAAGGTCATTTTCGCCAATTACTACGTCGCCAAGGTCATCGACGATTGGCGGAATGCTTGGCACCGGTGTACTTGATTGTTCGGTCTCTATCGGTTTTTTCGGGGGCTCATTTGCCTCCATATCGGCAAGAGCCTCAAACTCGTCGGCATATTGAGCTTCAAACTCTTGCTCGGCGAGGTACTCTTCATAGAGGGCGATATCCTCAGCAGACATCCGCCCTAAATGAAAATCTAGAAAAAAATTCATTTTCAAAGTTGGCCGGCTGGGTTTTAGATCGCACAAATCGTACAGAGTCGAGTAAAGTTTGCCACTGACGAAAGTAAGGGGCCTAAGCGAGCGTATAACTGGTCCCATGACCGAGCAGACCCGCGAAGCGAGGCTGAAAGCGCGCCAAAGCCATAAGGTAGCATAGCAGCTTCGCGATCGGGTCTAATTGAGGGCCTAAACCCAGATTTATGACAGAGGCTCTGTCACAGAGCAGACCTGCAAAGCGGGGCTGAAAGCGCGAGTGTAACCAGTTGGGGGCTTAAATTTTCTAAAAGTTTTTTGACCGGGAATACCGCTAAAATATAAAAATCGTCATATCTCGAAAAAAATCGATCTTGTTTTTAAAGTTGACCTGGAGGTCAAGATGCAGTGTTCCACGAACAATTTCTTGGAAAAGTGAAAAATTTAACTAAATTAACGTCTTTTATAAACTTATCATAATTTATAAATTATTATTTTGGTGACAAAAAATAGGGAGTACTAATTCTCGAAAAGGAAATGAATGAAGAGATGTATTCAAGAGGTATGAACAGTAAAAAAATAAAAATTTTGGCTATAAAAATGATTGTTGTTTTTGTGTGGCGCTTGTGATTTTCTATCTCCAAGCTTGTCGAGCAGTAGGTGGTTCGATCATGATTTGGCGCTCCTCGTCGAGCTCGAGATCTTCCAGTTGCCGTTGCGTTTTCGCAGTTTCCAAATTTTCTGAAAATTACTAGGTTAAAAAGTCCTCATAAATTATGAGTCATGATGAACATATTCAACAGAAAGGTTAAAATTTCGAATAAGAACTCTTTTTTCTCGGTACCCATTAATAATAAATTCGGTCCGAATTGTAGGGTAAACTCGGGTAAGTTCTGGTAGGGTTATTTTTCCGATTATTTTCCGACCAAGTGGTATTACAGTTGTAATACATCATTAATTATAAAAATTTCGGAAAAAAACAGTCGAGTTACTAAGCAGTGCTTAGGCACTTTCTCATCTTACCAATTTCGGCTTGATCAATTTCCTGGCGAATTCTTTCGTCCCGCTCCTGAAGTTGCTCTCGGAGTCCGGTGACGAGTTTTTCTTTTTTCTCCTTTAGTAACCTTTCATCGGCAGCCGTGTGTTTTTTGTCGGCCTCGATTGAATCGATTATATTTTCGCGCTCGGTCAAAATATCACGCTGATTTTGACGGTTCTTTTCCAGCTTTTCTTCAAGCTGTTCACGTCGAACATCAAGCACATCCTGATTATTAAATGTCATTTTTTGAAGCATGAAAGGATTAGGGTACAATTGAGATAAAAAAATAACGTAAGAAAGGCAAAGGAGA
Source organism: Oikopleura albicans (assembly GCA_004367875.1). NCBI lineage: Eukaryota > Metazoa > Chordata > Appendicularia > Copelata > Oikopleuridae > Oikopleura > Oikopleura albicans. The sequence continues at coordinate 121,384 of SCLG01000167.1, read as the reverse complement.
TAATTGCCGGAAAACAGGGTATCATATAAATTATATTATATAATGGTATAGGCTACACTAGGTGAAAAGACCTCGATCATCGAATACATTTTATAAATTACTTCGAATAAATTGGGAACATAAAAGGAAGCTCGATGCCAGAAAAACATAAATGGTTAACCTGAAGTAGTTCTTTCCGAGCTTGTTGCTCGTTATCCCACTCTTTTTGACGGCTTTCCCACCATTGCTCGGCTTGGTCCCTAAAAATTATTTTGGCTATTTTAACCTAATGTTCTGTAATGTCTACATTGACCCTTAAGTGGTGGATAAAACTGTGTATTCAAAAATTATACATTAATACGATAGTATCATTATTGATTTATATAGCATTGACCAAAAATGAGGCACTGTAGTTAAGTAGCTTCACAAAAATAAATCAATTGTAAATGACAATACTCGAAAATATCAGACTGAAAAGATTTTGTTAATAATGCGGATGATGATTCCAGAAATCAAAAAAGTCTCCCGAGAAGATCATTATCAACCAGGGCTAGGAACACGCTCGAAAATAACTTACAGTCTGTAAGTTACAGATCGAGAAGAAAGTTTTTGTTTTTTTTAATATAATTTTCAAAGGTATGACTCATGCCGTATGACACTAATATTTATCAGCATAATTGCAAGACTTGTTGGTCGGAAAAACTGGCTTGAGATTAAATGCATTTTAAAACAGCTTTGGCCTTGTAACCATTTACATTTTTTGCTGTTTTTGAAAAAGAAGTGTAAAAAGAAATTTAAAAAAAATGACTTGACCGAAGTGCAAAAATACTGACGTGACCTTATAACGGTCAAAATTGCTGATTTTATAACCAACAATGCTTGGAATACATACACCACTTGCGCAGTTATGTTACCGATTTGTAATATTTCGTCATATTTTCGTAATATTTCGTCATTTGTTTGCGAAATTTCGTCATAGACATTTAAGCAAACCCGCCTACACACTGCGCAGTTATGTTACCGTTTTTTCTGCCTGCGCAGTTATGTTACCGTTTTTTTTCCTGAGATTTTTAGAGATTTGGAAAAAGGAAAACTAATTATCTCGGGAGGATGCGAATGGCCCAGGTTCGATTCCGGCACTTTTCAAACGTTTATTTCCGCCTCAAACCTATCACCATGTTTCTAACCGTGGTTCGCATTTAACAAATATGCATTTTCCAGCCGGATGCGAGATTATTATTTTAGTCACCACGCTACTTATTTTTCTATTTATTTGCACTTGTATTTGCCGAGTTCGACAAAACGTCACAACACTAAAGTGGGCGAAATGCGTAACGATTTCGACACTGGTATTTCATAGTGGCACGGTTTGAATTGATATAACGTAATAACTGGATAAATACTAATAAAAATGAAGAAGTATATGGACAAGGAAGAATTTGTCGATTTTCAAGGGTAAAAATTTTAGCTAAAAGTTGGATAAATGCAGCTTTATTAATATAGTATTTTATTCCAATTAAACTTGTCCGATTACAGTGGGTCGCTTTCCCCAAAAAGGGTCGGTTGGACCAAATAAGGGTCATTTTTTCCGAGAAAATATTACTGCACCAAATAAGGGTCGCTGATTTTAATATTAATTCTTACGGATATTTTTACTATTTTCTTGTCCCCTTATGGACATAATTTAATTGTTTTAGCCTCAAATTTAGTCTTAAAATTAATAGAATAAAAAAATAAAGCGCAACAAATATATTTTCATATCATCAAGAAAATGTGCGTATCATGGGTTCGCCAAATAAGGGTCGAGTCGCCATATAAGGGTCCGTTTTTTCAAAACACGAAACCGACCCTTATTTGACGACCCCCTGAAATACAAAATATGAATTCAAACTGTGCATTTATAGCATGGCAGGACCAGTTGTTACAAGTATTCGGATCGCAAAAGCTAGAACTTCTCGCACGAAAATATTTATCATATAGAAGTATTTTTTGGTTGCGCATTTTTCAAACTTAACCTTGACAGAGAATGAGGAATTTTTGACGATGAAAAGACAATATCTTTACCGGTAAGTCCAAAAATAAAACTCCTAACGAACTTACCGGTATAGCATTTCAATCTCTTCTTGTGCTTGTTTTTCTTCTTTCAATTTCATTTTCAGCAGTTCAATCGCTTCCTGTAATTATTTTAATAAATTTCATGTTACATAAAGTTGACTATGGTTATACACTTGTGCTCAAATAGGATTTTCTCAAAAACTGACTTTTCTAGCCTAGAGATTGAAGGGTTAGAAGTTCTAACTTAGAACCGTGCAAATTATGTGCATACAGAACTATTAGGTCGTTTTTAGACCAACCCAAAATTACTTGTTTTCGAACAAAGGATTGCGACAAAAACAAACCAGGTATTGACGAACGGTTTTTTGGCATGGAACTGAGAAATATCAATTCCAAAAGGATATATTTTTTTTTGGGCCGGAACCCAAACCGGAAGTAGCGGTTACAATAAGAAGATTTTCGCCCCAATATTTCTCAACTAAAACTTTTTATTTCAAAAACAGTTGGCCAATCCCTGGTTTGGTTTTTCCGTAATATTTGTTAAGTATTATAATATGCCTCTAAAAGATATCTCATATAGGTGGTTTTTATTTTAAGGGAACCCAAAACGGGCGGCATCTGGCGGCCGGTAAGTAAGTGATACTGGACTGATCTTTTTCTACAGATACAAAATTTAATTGCGCGTGGAACTGTCGGAAAACATTTCGAATTTTCAAACCGGGAAGACCGGAAATGGTTGTCGGAAATGGTTGTCAACATGCAAATAAACGTAACATGTGATTAATTTTCACTGTGAAAATTTCACATTGATGTTGGAGTAATTTTCTTATTTTTTTACATTTAATATCATTATAATACTTTAGCTTATAATTTATGCTTATTTTGGCAATAAATATTGTGTATTATGGCTTTCAAAAACGTAAAAATTGTTCACATAATGTGTTTTACAAGTGATTTTGACCGGATGTTTCCGGTACATCCGGTTTGAAAATCGGAAATGTTTTCCGACAGTTCCACGCGTAATTTAATTTGGTATTAGTAGAAAAAAAATCAGTCCAGTATCACCCACTTACCGGCCGCTAGATGCCGCCCCGTTTTGGGTTCCGTTAAAATAAAAAACCACCATATGTGGCCAAAGGTTAACGCGAAACTTATTGGATTACCTGAGCGCATATTTTGGCTTCGTTAACTTTATCCTTCCTAAGTCTGGCTTCCTCTTCCTCTTCCCGTTTGATGCGTTCCAAAAGGGCCAAATCTTGCTCAAGATCTTCTTCAACTTCATGTGCCCTTCTGAGTAGTTGTGCCCTATATTGTCGAAACAGAATGGTTCGATGTTCTTTTTTCTTCTTTTGCTCTGCTTGATGTTTCTGTCGAATTTCTTCCTGATTTAAACGCTCCTGATTAATAATGAGTTCACGCTCAACATTCTTGAGACGGTTTGCTTCGGCTTCTTTTTCTTTGAGATCTCGCATTTGGTTCGCTAATTGTTGGCGAAGTTCATCTTTGATATGTTTACAAATTTCAAACTTTTAGGAGAATAAAATGCTAAAAATGTTACGACATCGAATAGATACGTAATTTTTACAGTTTTGTAAGTCGAACGAAAAAATAAAAAAAGACACATTTTTCTTTTAATTTTACGTGAAATTTCATTTTCAAAACAAGTACAATTTTTGTTTTTAAAAGCAGAGAAAAAAAAACCGTTAGTGGAAAAGATGACAATAAAACAAATAATTCGTACAAAAAATCACCAAAAAGACTTTTCACCAGAAAATTTCAGCCATGGCCCAGGTGATATAACAGAAACGTGCGAAACTTGGAAAGGGTCTCAAAATGTCATATGACCCCTCAAAAGGGTCAACTTATTGCTTGCTTTAAATAGGACATATCTTTTAACAGTACCCATTCGATCACATTTTTCACAGCGATCACGAATATGTTACTTAGGATTGAAATTTGACCCTTTTTGGGCCACGTTTTGACCAAAAAAGGGTCAAATTACAACTTACTTTAAATAGGACATATTGGTACCCATTCGATCAGATTTTTACATTTCAATTAACTGTTACCATTTTTGGCGAATATTTTCAAAAAAGAGGCCAGAAATAATTTTTTTACAGAAAATGCAAGCTTTTCAGTTTAGACCTTTTTCTATATCAGCCTAAATCAGGCTCTTCTCATTTATTTTATTTAAACATAATCCTTGATGTTGTCGCCGACGTTGTGATTCGAGTTGATTTTCAAGTTTGGTCTGTTCTGACTCGCGTTCAATTCTCTCTTTTTCTTTTTGGCGCTCTTCTTCGATATCGCGCTGTTTTTGTTCGCGCTGTTCGAGTTGTCCACTCCAGACGTCGACCATTTCTTGCCGCCTTCGCTCAACGTGCGCACTTCGAACGCGTGGATTGTCACGCCGCCACATCTCCAGCTTTCGTTCTTGGGCCGTCGACCGACGAGTAATTTCTTTTTCTTTTTTAAGTTCTTGGAAGGAATTATTGTTTGAACATTTTATTGAAAGTCTAAAGACTTGAAATCAGGTTTAAAATGCTCAAATTGTTAAAAGAAATGTTGAAAACCAAAAATCGTTCAAAACTCTCAAAAAAGTTAAAAAAATTTTTTTTAACTTTTTCCGGGTTTTCAACATTAAAAAAAACTTTTTTAGTTTCCTCGTGAAAAAACGTTATAAAATTTCATAAGAAACATTAAAAAAAAAATTTTAAGGTTAAAATTTATTTTTTTAACGTTTTCAACAAATGAAATTTTAATGTTTAAACATTTTCAGGATTTTTTGCGATGATTTCATGCCAAATCTTTAACATGATTGTTAAACATAATCCCCAATCCTTCAACGCGTTCTTGAATCTCCGCAATATTAGATGACCGAGAGCTTAATTTTATATTTTGAATTTCGGTTAAAAATGTCTCGTCTTCTTGGCGCAGTAGAGTTGAAAGTTTAGCCTTTCTTGATGGGAGGGCATTTCGAATGTGAACAAATTTAGCCGCTCGGGGCGATATATATCTGGTTGTAGCGCTTGATGGCCGCGACCATCTCCTTTGATATTCAGCCTCGACACCCTAAATACTTCAATCTCTAGGCGAATTCTAGTATAAATGTATTTTAAAATATTAACAACGTTACGTTGCAGGTAAAAAACTCATATCAAAAGTGAAACATAACAGCGCGAATCATAACGGCGCACCCGGTGTATAATATTTTACTTCAGCGGTTCACATGAATTCTCTGCGTTTCTCTAGATTATGAGATTCAAGTTTTTTCGGACTGAACCCGCAGATTTTTTTTTCTGAAACTCACATACAGTCAGGGGTCTCTAGATGTGCATGTCTCTCTAGATGTGCGTTTTTTACAAACAATCGTATATACCTCTAGATGTGCACCTATTTTCAGACCGATATTTTCCAAATGTACCTGTAGCCGTGCATTTTTTCGGGCCTTTTTCACAAAATATCTAGATATATTTTTTCTGACGGAAATTAACGTCAGAAATGATTGATTTTTTTCTTCACACACCTCCTTTTTGACGTATGCCGAGAAATTGGACCAGTTCTGTTTATCATTATTTGTTCTTTCCCTTTTGGTCACGATTTGTTTTTCCAATTGATTTTTATTTAACCCGAGATAAGAGGGAAATGCAGCGCGTGCTCTCCGCCGAGATCCAATCATTCTAAAGTTACGTTAAATAATAGAGTGGGTTTTAAATACATATGTATATAAATAATTTATCTGCCTTGAAGTATGGGGTATTTCTTGATAACCAAAAAAGGGCCGGTCATGAGTTTACACAAATTAATCCAAAACGTCCGTTTTTTATGTCATTCCTAAATTAGGAATCCTAATGTCATAAATATAATTATATGGAAACTAAGATATAACAAAATGAAAACTTTTATAAGAGATTTAAATTAGAGACCGGAAAACGTTGCGATGCTGAGTCGGAAATACCACAAAAACGGGTTTATTGAAATCTAAAAAATGTACCCGTTAACTAGGTATACTACCCGTTAAGTAGTTAGGGACTGTCGATAGATTATAAGTACCATCAAAAACACTTTATAATGAATTCTTTAACAGTTGACCCTACCCTAGCCTAACGCTGCGCCCTGTTTCAAACACGAAAGGCTTTCGCCACAAAATTATTTTTCCAGTGATTGTGGCAAAAATATGGTAAAACCATCGTAGGGGATCATTTGTGTAACACAAAAACGACAAACGCTTGAATTTTGGTGATCCAAGAACATTTTTTTTTTGCTTCGGAATCAAAAGTTGAGAATGAAAAAAAAAAATAATTTTAAAAATATCAGCATAGTTTTGAAAGGAGTACAGTTTCCTGATAAGCTAGAAATTAGAGAAAACTATAACTATTAGAAGCCTAGTTTACAAAATTGAAACCCATTGATAAATTATATGGGTGGTCCAATAATGAATCAGCCGGAGCAAATTTTCACACACAATTTTATATTATTTTAGTATAAAAAGCGCGTGCAAAAAATTGCTCTGGCTGATTCATTGTTGGACCAAACAGCATTCCCTAGTGTTTCATTTCAGCCAGAGGTCGGGAAAAAATCGAATGTGCCCACGTCTGATTTCAGCCAAGACTTTGTGATTATTCCACCTAACCCTAACCCTTAACAAGTAGTCGGTAGGGTATGAAATGGTACATTTGTTTTTGCTCGGGTAAACTCCGGTACAAATTTTTCAGTACCCCTGTTTTTCAGTTGACGGGTAAGGTATAAAAAATCAATTCCTGCCGACCTCTGCCCTTAAGGTATTTTTTTCAAAATGTCTACTTTACCCTTTGTTCAGGTTCAAAGAGCGTTACCTAGGGTACCCGAATTTCATCCTAATTAGAAACCATAAACACACTAAAGTAAACTACGGTATGATCACAAAATATTGCTGAAATTTAAAAAAGGACTCGATAATTAAGGGTACAGCCCTCGTCCCCGAAACGGGTGGTTTTCTTCGACAAAAAAACCACCCGTTTCGGGGAAGAGGACTGTATTGGGTTTCCGAGAGTTACTTACGTTAGTTTATATTACACCACCTGCGCTGTTATGTTACCACAATAAAACCGAAAAAAATGGTAACATAACGGAATTTTGGTAACATAATGGGTGTTAACATAACGGCGCAGGTGGTGTATATTGATAACTGAAGTTAACATCTTAGAGAAAGTACAGTTCTTTTTTCCTCCGAATAAAACGTTTATGGAATATATCTGTTAATAATGAGCGAATAAATGTTTGAATAGTACGTGCGTGACAATTGAAGCATAATACAGATTTATGACTGCTGGTATATAGATAAAGAGCCTACAAAAGTACCCTAGAAAGTACCATATTGTCCGAGAACGATAATCATCGGGCCTAATATGACATCCCAAAAAAAAATGTCAAAATTTTGTTTTGATGGGTCTTTTAAAAATGTAGATGTTAAAACAGTCGGATGAATTATTGATAATTATTATTGAAGTAATAAGGGGGTTTTATTTGAAGAAAACTCAAAACGGGCCATTTTGGGTTCGCTTAAAATAAAAACCATCTAAGTTGAAACGGGTTAAGGTTTTTTTTATGAAGATTCAATGCAATGAGACAGCTCGTTGCGAGTTTTATATACGACTCTACTGTTGTTTTAACTGCATAGTGTATAGTTAAGATGACAGACCTTGTACGAACTTTATTGTAGGGGAAGAGGTAAAAATCGTGTTGATATTCGAAAAACACCATTTGTATATAGATCGACAAATATGTCGATTTTACTGTAGCCCGACTCAAAACTAATCGAAAATTGCGGAAACCCCAATCAAGCTATGACTGCTTAAACCTTGAGCAATGCCTCGCGGTTTTCCCGCAATTTTTATTCGGATTAGTCTAAATAACGATATGATGAAAAAGGAAGGTAATATTTCGCGTTTTGAAAACCAATGGGCAATAAAGAATAAAAAAAAAAGATATTTTATACGAAGTTGCTCGAACAATTTTGACAAAATCGTCGAATATGAATAAAGTAGATTTTCAACTAAAATCGGCTTTATCTTCTTTCATTACGGCTAAGTAATGGATCAATGGTGAAATTAACCAAAAATTATAGCAATGATTTAATCAAAATCATTGTCCTTCAGCTAAACGTTCCCAATTGTAATTTGTACTAATTCAATCGGTGCTACTTCTGACATTTATAAAAAAAATCCGAGGTTTGTTTATAAATGTCAGAATTTGCACCCCTTGAATTAGTAATTTATAATTGAGAGGTCTTATCTGAAACTAATGGATTTTGACTCATAAAATTCTATAACTTTCGGTTAATTCGACCATTGATAAAACTTCAATTTAAACAAACTCATATTTGATGTTTTGCTAAATTGTTGGAGCAATTTCGGCAAAACAAGTTCAGTGATTGATCATGTCGCGGGCATAACGAGAATCAAAGTCGACGATCTGCTCAGCGGCGTCGATAGTATTGCACATGACGATCTTACGGAAGAATTTCGCCGAAACAAACGGGCGAATAATGGCCATAGTTAGTTTTGTCCACCAGGTGGGCTCAACTACTACCAGTTGGCGCAGACTTTTCCTAAGGGGACGACTGATAAGACGATAGCAGTCCCGCAACTTGAAAAATGTTATTTAATTTTGTCCGTGTTCAGCTTCGGTTTTGATCGCCGATAATTTTTTTTTTTTTTGCATAAATGTAATACAGTCCTTACTTCCAATACGGACGATTTTGATTCTCGAAAATATCGTCCATATTGGGGTGCATTGTCATAAAGTGTCCATTTTTGACTGTTTTGACGACATTTTTTTTCACAAAAAGCGTCCGTATAGGAAGCAAACATAAGGGTCTATAAAAATAAAATAATTTTTCGAAATTTTGTCGAGTATTACACCTGAATTACAAAAAAATTGCAAATTTGGTTTTGGAGCAAGAACAAAAAAGTGATTTTGCTTACCCATTTCAGTGGTGGAAGCGTTCCATTCTTAGTGAACACAATCAGAATATAAGAGTCGGCGACGAGGTTTGAGAGTTCGAGAAGAAAATGAAGAAACAGATGATGCATTACTTTTGCGTAATTTTCACTCTAAATAAGCTTATTTATAAACGGAAATACAGCAAATTATATTGTCAGGGTTTTCGTTTGTGCGATTGCTCATCATATTTTTTTAACTCCTCCTGGACCAGACTTGATATGAACGACTGTTCAAAATTTCGACCATCGGCCATGTGCGACACTGGTATGAACTTGATTTGTATTTTTATAAACGGCGAACTTTCAAACCGGTAGTAAAAAGTTTACCGGTATTAAATAACGCTTAATTTATATCATTGTCAGTTTCTCTAATAAATAAGACGTGTTTTGATGAAACTCGGCTAGTTAACAAATAAATGATATTAGCGACCTTTATTTTCTAAACCGGCAATTTTATACATTAACCGGTTCAAATTGTACTACCGGTCTGAACATTCTGATTACATTAGCCGTACAAATTGGGCGCCGTTTGAAAAAAAACAATCAAGTTCATACTACATCTGGTCCAGCAGGAGTTAAAAACGTTCAAAAAACCGTTTTTTTTAACCGTCATTTGAAATTAGAATTTTCGAATTTCGTACATTTTTGGTTGGTAGTTTTCGGGCTTGAAAGACCATGACCGCAGTGAGTCCTTCACGTGTATAACCGGCGTGTTGTAAAACTTCAATGTACGGGGCGATAATTGAACAGTTGATTCGGTACTCTTTTCCGTTAATCACAATTTTTTGAATTTGACTTTGAAAGTCATTAGAAGAACTGAAAACATTGATTAAAATATGCATTTTGTAATTTTTTACTTCACCATAAAAAAAGTTTCAAAAAACAAAGATTTGTATACAGGGGGTTGGTTGTAAGGTCAAGGTCTAAAAACTGACCTTAAAGCACTTAAAAAAAATCTGACTTGACCTTATAACCATCAGAAAAAAATGAAAATCTCATTAAAATTTTTTCTCTATATAAGCCCTAAAGTGTTGGGAAAAAATTTAAAAAGACATGATTTTACAGAAAAAAGGTTAAAAAGACATGATCCGAAAGATTTTTTTCTAAAAATCATGCTTCTCAAAATAATGTGACTCGACCTTAGTGCCACAAAACTGACTTGACTTTAGTGCAAAAAAAAACTGAGTTGACCAGATACATATTTTTTCAATTAATACGTTTGGCGCACTTTTAGTGTTAAAATAAGTGGTTAGGCGGTGTACCTGGCTGTCGATAATGGTGTGTCAATGAGTGAATCGTCCCACTCAAGTTCAAGCTGTTCTTCCCAATTCGAGTCTAACTCCTCCTCGTCCCCCGAAGAAAGGTTTTCTAACAATTCCGCGATTGAGCCCGACGTGATCTCCTTTCTCATTTCGTTTGAATCTTCCGTTATATCATCGTCAATATAAAAATCATCCTGTCGAATGTCCGAACTTGATAGCCGAATTCTGAACAAAAACTTTCATACACCGACGACAAATAAATACATAACGGGTTAGGTGGTGTATACTACACCACCTTTGAAGTTATCTTTCAATTTCGCTTAAAAAAGAAAGATAACTGCGCAGTACGTAGGCGGCCTATTACGTTTCTGGAATATATATGGGTTATAACATACACCACCTGTCTACGGAACTTAACACCCCCAAAGTTAACAGTATTCACGGAAATTAACATAAGTCATCGAGGTTAACTCCCAGGGGGGAAGTGCGTGTATATAGACACACAACTTGTTTTTTCCTCGATTTAAGGCATATTGAGGCCCCGTAGGGCAAAACGGGTATTGCTGACCCCCCCTTAACTTTTCGAAAAAATTACATTGACGGTATTTTTGCGCAGGTTGGAGATTTCAAACAGCTCTCTAGAGGGCCCTGGTGGCCCAAATCAATTTCTGAATAGTCAGATAGACGTAGTTTGACGAGCTCTACAACTTGGCTTTACCAGTTTTTTAGAATTATTGTGAATTTTTTAAGTGCGTGTTTATATGCACACATTTTCACCCTACGGGTTCCCAAAAACTCCTTCCCCTGAGAGTTAACAGTCGGCTTTGATCAGAGCCAATTGATAACTTCCGTGAATTTAGTTAACTTCCGTGAATTTTCTTAACTTTGGGGGTAGTAAGTTCCTGTGGTTCAAATGAGACAGCTGGATGTGCTGACAGGAAATCGCAAATTCTTAACTCCCAGGCGACAATAGTGACAAATTGTAACTAATTTTACGATGCAACTGATATCAGGTTTTTCTCAGTGTATACGTGAGACGTTAAATCTTAAATACTAACCGAGTAACCGGTTATCTGCAACTTACCTGGTTTTTAATCTCGGCTGCTCTTTTGTTTCATCATTTGAAGTCATAAAGATGATCCAATTATTCTCTAAATTCCAAAAAAAAATAAAAAAAACAACAACAACAAAACGACATAAAACAATCATACAGTATGATTCATACACTAATTCTCTAAAAAATAATTAAAAAAAGGAAAATAAATTTTTAATTCCAAGGCTGCAATATCTCGGCCATAGTCAGGTCTATAAAATCAACATTTTATTAAAAAAACATAAAAAAAAAACAAGTAAATTAAGGGTGTCAAATGACAAGAATTTTTGCGGGATTTCATTGGCTCTGACGGAAACCCAGCGCAACGCTGATTGGCTATGGTAATGAGTTGAAAAATGTTATTTATTTTGCACTCTCTCTCACGTCAGCGTATTTTCTAGTTTTTTTAACCGTATTCTTTAATTTTCTCCTTTGATTTTAGCTTTTTTTAGGTTTAATAGAGAGCGTATTTAGAATGCCTGGTAAAATAACAGATGAAGAGAAACTGCCCAAGATTCCGAATTTGGATGTTGCTCAATGGAAGTTTTATCTAAAATCGCATCCAAACTGCGATAAAACACAAAAAGCCATTCTGAAAGAGATTAAAGAAAAAGGTACGCGAAAATGGCTTAATCTCATATTATGAGACTCATAAATTATAAGACTAAAATGCGTCCGTCATAGGAGAAACGTCGGTTATGGGAGC
>SCLG01000167.1:4987-97848 GCA_004367875.1 Oikopleura albicans | reverse complement strand
TCGTTTTTCGCTTGAGCGAGAAAAAGGCAAGACCAACTCGTACCGTCGCAAAAATGCAACACGTTTATGAGAAGACTATCTGTAGTACCCAAAACTCGCATTGTAAGTTAAAACTCGAAATGGAACAGAGCACATGTCAAAGACTTTCGACTAATGGCACGTGAATCCGATTATGTCATAGGTGACGTTTTAAATTAATTCAATCGAAGCTCAAAAAGTGCTGATTTGCCAAAAGGTACTACGCCTGGCTGTACCGTATTTCACGGTCTAAATCGGTTAATGATCAATTCCACGTGAAATTGAAACCGGCTATAACTGTGGGGTACTAAAACGCCCGCATAATAAGATTTTGTTCAAGTAGACCAAAGCTTTACCCGAAAATCCACGCGACGTAATAATCACTTTCCGCCGCCGTAATGTTTAGATGAAATGATGACTGTTTCTAAACAAAAATAATTTCAGCCTTAAAATTGATAGAAGACCAAATCGCCCGCTGATGAACTTCTATTAAACACTTTATGCCTTTAAGTTAAAGGCTTTAACCTTTGTGGGTAGAGTCAAACGGGTTATTGGGTCAAAGAATTGTCTTATCATTAATTTAGCCCCCTCGTATCATGGACATGTTAAGCCCTGCGCCGTTATTTTTCAGTATTTTTTTCATTTGGTTTTGACAGATAACGGTCCAAAGCGCTGCATATTCCAGTTTTTTCCGGCAGATATATTTTTGTGTTGAAACTAACAAATTGTATGCAGTTTTACCCAAGGTTACCAAACCACAAAAAAAGAGATATTTTGGTACTAGAGCATTTTGCCCGTGAAAGGCCTTTCGGAGTCTAAAATAATTTATAGAGAAAAAAGTTAGGGTTCATTATTCCCAAAAATAACATTTTTTTTCGAAATTGTCTTGAATGTTAAGGACCGAAAATGTTATGTACAAAGTGAACCCGAAAATCATTAAAGTTTATTTTGTCCCACATTTTAAGTTTTTACTACAGTTTAGGTGTTAGCATGACCAAATTCATTTAACCCTTTAAAGCTTTTTTTCCCGAACGTCAAGTTTGTAAACAACACGACGGACCGGTCCTTAATAAGAATTTTCAGTGTTAGATTCATAATATGAATTTCATATTATTGTTCTTTGTTTTACTAGAAATTTACTTTTTTCTGCCTCAAAAGTGACCAAAGTGTTGCAACCTATCAATGACTAATTGATCTAATGAGTAAGCAAAATATGTATTTTCGCGTTTTTGTGTCGTTTTATTGGCAAGAATATTGGTCGTTTCTAGCGCAAATAGCAGAAACGAACCATATGCCAATGTTTGGCTCGATGCCGTACGGCTAGCGTGTTCGATTCCCGGTGCGACTCCGCGGTAACATGACTACGTCCCACGTGTCCGACCAGAGTCCAGAGATCGGAGTCCAGAGACCAGACTATAGAGTCCAGAGACCATAATCCCAAATCCAGCGACCAGAGTCCAGGGTGGCGGTAAATAGAAAAAAAACTAGATGTTTCTTGGCCAAGAAAAGGTACGCGCGCTACCTGGCCAAGTTTTTTTTTCTCCATTTTATATAACGTTTTTGGACAATTTTTTTCTTGTGAATTAAACGTGTAAAAAGGCCTGCTTAGAAAACTAAGTACATTCGTATCAGTTATACATGTATAAGTGATGCCGTAGAACGCTATTTAAAAGAAAAATATCCATCGACTAGGATTCGACTTGTAATTCTAAACATATTGAGTGTTTTTTTTTTCGTGAAAAATCAAACTATTTGATTCAAACAGATGCAGAACGAGTTCATAAAAATATTTAATCTAAAAACGGAACCAATACAAAAACAAACTATTCATCCAAATGAAAGATGAAATTGAAATTTTAGCATAAGCTCAAAAAATATGATTTTCTGTCAGAAGTTCCCAGAAACCGTATTGAATAATCGTCTAAGAAAACGTCCGAAATTTGTTCACTTTGTTGCAATGTGTGAATAATAAACTGGATGAAAATTGAAAATCATTTGACAACAAGGGAAAGTAATTACATGTTTTTTGTCACGGTACTTTCTGTCTTGAAATCGCTAAAATTCATTCCATAAATCCCGATTTTAATCAAGAGAAAGTTGAATATAAAATTTGAACATGTCGGCTTTTTTTAGGAACGTTTCCACAAACCAATCTGAAATTAACTCAATCAAATGATAAGCACTAAATTTTAAAATATCATGTTTTAGATGAATGGAAAAAACGTTATACAGTTATTACTCCCTGTAAGGAATCACAAGGAATCACGCCCAACTAGGCTAGTAGAGCTTCTCACAACTTTTTCCGTGTTACGTTAACACTGTTAACTCAACAGGTGAAATAAATGTGGTAAACAATAATTATTTGTTTCCTTCATTCAGCTGTTCCCGTTTCAACCTTTATGTTCAATGTAATAAATTGGACATTTTTAAGTGTTTTTTAACTCGACCAAGCTCTTAGCATTGAAACGTTTTCAACCGGTTAACACATGAGTCGTTGAGATTTGCCAGACGTTTAATCTAGTTTCCGACATGGTTAATTTAAGCATGATCCAATGCATTAGTCGGCCTAATAAAATCGGCTAAAAAACTGATGAAATTATATGATGCGCAACAAGCCATTTCCGTTTGTCGCTTTTACCAAAATTTCTTATGATTGAAGTTTCAACCGCAGTATTGAGTTTGTATTTAACTTTTTTAGTTTTCAGATTCAATGCTAGAATTTAATACAATATTTTAACACACCAAAAAAGTTTAAAAACGGTATGGAAATCTTTCATATAAAAAATTGATATTTCTTGGAAAAAGTGACCGTCAAGGTAGGAATTTCACATAATTTGACATTCAAACGTGTTTTAAGTAGTTACTTCGGACCTTGACGGGTATCATATCAATTAAATTGGTAAACAAAAAGAGTTCGGTAAAATGTTACGCTCAGAACTCGTAAATTGACTTTTTGGAATCTCGAAATATATCGACATGAAAAAACGTCCAAATTTTGTAGATTTAAATGGTCAAGTGACCTTGGTTAGTCTTCATAAATAATTTATAAATGGCCGCATGTATAGAAACATAATCTTCAAGTTTTACTACACGTTTGAATTATTTTTTACGATGCTGAGCTCTTCATTCTGATAGATTTCTAATCCAAAATTAAAGATAATTATCTGTTTCGTAAATTACAAGAGGTAATCCACAACGAAGATTACGAAATAATCCACTTCAATCGTAGAAAAATTATAAAATCAGTCTTATTCACGATTAATAAATCATTCGTCTAAAAAAATAAAATAGGAGACGATAATCTTTGGCTGGCGATAACTTTATATAATTTCACGGCCGCGAATTGCGTAGTTTACTAGCGAATCGTGTAATTATCACTAATATGCAGATTACAGGAGGCTTTTCAGATGTTTCCAGATCAGCGTAATATTTTACGAGGCCAGCAAAATTTGAATACGTTTTTACTAATATTGTAACTCCAAAAATTATCAATAAACTCTAAACAAATCAATCGTTTCTTTTTTTGTTTGAATTTCTTGGTGTAAGTGTGGTCTAAATGATTTATTTAAAAGAAAATTAAAAAAAAAATGACAAATTATTTTCGTTAGATTTATGCAGACCCTCAAATTTGATTGGCCCGTCTCTCATTGTGGATTTGTTAAAAACGGAAACGATCCAATAAGATTACATTCATCTCTCTCAAGTTGAGACTTCGGAAATGTCTTTATATTTCTCATATTTACCATTATGCTTTACCATTTGCTCTTAACTGTTTTACTAGTATTAAACTTTAATGTGAGACAGTGTGAAACCCAAAGTTAACTTTTTGTTAAACAATACGATAAATATGCAATGTATTATTTTTTAAGAAAACGGTGTATCAGTTTGGGTTTGCACATTGTTATTATTATTTTTTGTTGAGTTCAAAAATTGACAAGTCGAACCTAAAAATTCGGAACCTATTAGGTTAAACCAGAGGTCGGCAAAAATTGTAAAAAAAGTGGTCCCAACCCAACCGAAATGGACCCGAATTCTGGGTTAAAAGGTAATCTTTTTTTGTTTACATAAGATAATTGAAAATAGATTTTTTTAAGCTTAACAGATTTTGAGAGCCTATAATTGCAAAGTTTACAATGCAAACTGTCTTAAAAGGGAAACAGTTAACGGACTATACCGTACGAGTTAACAAAAAGACAGAAATATTGATCTTATTGTAATCGATTATCAATACAACCAATTGGATATCTTCAAGAAACACGCTACGGCGATTGAAGCGTGCAAAATCAAATGATTTGAACAAAAAGGAAATATATTATAGTTTGGAATTTGTTTTAAATATTTAAAAAAAGTCAAAAAGGTGTATTATTTCTCCACTTTTCAAAACGTCATTTTTAATCAGATTCCAGTCGCTTCAATTATCCATCCTGAACAACAAAGTCTATGTGACATAAAAATGTATGACCTTAAATAACGTTAGGTTCGGTGGGAAACGGATAAAAATTTCGTTTTTNTCTTAACAATATACAGAAAAAAATATATCAATAGCACCAACACTGTTCTATTAAAGTTGTTCGATTCAAAAAAACTCGGTGTAAAAACTCAAACTTGTTAAGAAAAAGTGTGTTGTCCATTATGATTCTGATTCAACTTTCCAACCAAATTACGTTTTACCATATCTTGGAACATTTTAGATTATCATCATGAACAAAATAGACATTGAAAACCAAGTTTACAGTATTTATTTCTTAAAATGTATATGAGCACTTTTATAAATTCAAATTTTGATCGGAATTTTCAAACGTCGAAATTTCTAGAATTCGATGGTCAAATAAACTTGACCTTACTTGATAACAATAGCTAACACCTTAAATTGTAATAAAAACATCAAATGTGTGTCAAAAATGGACTTTACTGGTTTTCGGATTCAGTTTGTACACAACATGACTGACCGGTCCTTAAAACAAAATTTGTTGTTTTAGTTAAAACAAAAACAATGTTAGAAAACAAGAGGCTGAATTTCAGACTTTCAAGTTTTTATGAACAAACATGTAAAAAAATCATCTTACATAATGAATTACCAAAAGTCCTAGTAATTTAGTACGAAAAGTCCTAGTAGTACCTAGTAGGTATGTCTGAAAGTCCTAGTAGGTATGTCTGAAACTATGAGCAAAATTTGAGCAAAATACTTGTATAAAGCTTTTCGATGAGTTGCTTTGTCTTCGATTTATTTTTTTCGAAATAACACGAAATTCAAATTACTGTAGTACGTTAATTAAATGTAATAACTTACGTGTTTCCACTTCCTTGGATGCTAGAAAGTAAAACAAGCGGGAATTCGGCTTCATTGCCAAGTCGGACGTTTGCCCTACAATCACGTTGTTCTAGAAATAATTTGTTGAATTTGGTTGTTATTTTATTCCATTTTATGAAAGATAAAGGATACCTGATGAAATTTGGACTCAAAGTAATATTGAAAATATTCTTGACTAGAAAAATATTCTCATTTCCCCACTACATCTAATGTGAGTGGGCCAGCTCAATTTGAAGAGGTGGGCTCACATTCAGAGGCCGGCGCTGATAGGCTGCTTATAAGAATATCACAAAATGTATCAAATTGTGAAATTATTGTTTTATTGAGAATATTGAGTCCAAATTTCATCAGGTATCCGGGATACCGTATCCCTTTTACATGAATTGCATTTCAGGTGATCTATAAAGTTATCATAAATTAGTCCAAGTTTGAATGTTAAAAATGTCCAAAAAAAGTAACAAATTTGTATCCATACAAAATTACACTGCCTACTTCTTTAAAGAAGCATCAAAATGGAAAGAAAAACTGTTATGTTAACCAAGTAGGCCCTACCTGGTAGGGCGTAACCGCGTAAGTTAGATCCAAAAAAGTGTTTAATGCACACGATGTGCATTCGCCACGTCTTCGCGACGTCTTCGACTGGCGGTTAACTGCGCACCCTGTGTAGTGTTATTTTTGAAAATCAAAATAACTCTTTATTTGCCCTTGTATTTTAAATCAATCGTTGTGAGTTTAAGTAAATATGTAGCAACACCTAGTCGAGGTTTTGGTTTGTCAAGTTATTCGAGGTCGAATTGATGGTTTACCGGCAAATAAAATCAGCAAAAAAATTAAATCGGATTATCTTTAAGAATTGTTTGAAAACGAAACCTCAAAATATGTTTCGAGGTTGTTTATGTCAGACAAAAAAAAATCAAAATAGCAAATTTTGAATCGACCCATTTTCTGACGAATTTTTTTGGCCGACGTTTTTCGATGAAATCGAAATTACCCGAATTGCCGCCTGATTCTATATTTGCTAATTAAATTTTAGCGTGATTTTCACAAAACATTATCGCCATGTCAATTCTTCAAAACTGCGAAAGTCTATCTGTTAATTTGTGATTTTGATTCTGAACAACATCTTGGAATTTAAAATAAAGCCACGGTCATAAGTAATGAGTTCTGCAAGAATATTTCATGCGCGAAGTTTTTTGGCATTGGGACTTTTAAATTGAAAATTTTAATCTTCCGCCTTTCTTTTTTCGTTTTTTCTGCTTATTCATCCAGACTTTTAAATGAACGCGGAAATCATCAATAATTATGAGACATTTTTTCGGTCGTTAAATGCACCACATAACCCGTTATCATAACGTTATGTGAACACCCGGTATGTTAACAAAATTCCGTTATGTTAACACTTTTTGGAATTTGATCAACTTCGATTTTCAATTATTTAAGCAAGCGCCCCACGCCATTATATTAACAAAATTACATTATGTAAACAGTTTTTGACGTTTGATGGTGTTAACGTAACGGGTTATGTGGTGTAATCATAGTTGGAAACGAAAATCTTGAACGGCCAAGATTTTCGTAATTGCATGTAAAAAGGCCTTATAAGGGGTTTAGAAAAAATAAGGTACTGTTCATAATCATCTGATGAGAAAAAATATCAAAACGAAAAAAAAAACCATACGGTACAAATTGGAGATCAAAAATCATTTATAGAAAATATTTGTCTTAAAAATGAAATATAAAAGCGTAAACATATAACGATTTTTTTGTACCAAAAATGTGCAAAAAAAAAAACGTTATTTTGATAGAGGGTAAAAAAACATTTTATATGAACTGCTATAAATTACGGTCAATGATGTTTTGTGGACTGTTTTGCTCGTTATACTGTAATTGTCTCTATTAGATATTTACCTTGTTCAACTGGGCTGGCGGTAATTAAAGCTGATGAGAGTAAAATTTTAAACATATCGCTCAAAACTTTCGTTCTCCGTCGTCGAACTTTCCTCTCGTTTTTTTTTTGAAGTTTTTTAATCGATAATTTTGGAATTCGGACTTGATGGTGCGTCTTCACCACCACTTGGCACCAGACTCACGTGCACCACCTAACACCACTTTGGCTCCATTGTAAAGATCAACGACCTTTTCATCTTCGATTCTGACTTTTTCATGATGGAAGAACTTTTGGACTAAAATACATATTTGAATTCCATAGTTAAGTTGAAATTATATTTAATGACTTTATCCGGTTGTAATTGAATCATACTACATATATGGACATACAGTATGTCACATACTAATAATGTACGCGGTATCCAACCTCAACTACTACGTTTGTGTCGCTGTTTTAGGCTTACAAAACGTATCAGTTGAGGTTGGACACCCCGTAGTTCCTGCGCCCTTTGACTTCTTCATTTTACGGCTTCAAGACGGCTTACATAGTATGTTAGCTTTTTGTCAATCTTTGCGAAAAAACGCAAAAAAAATAAAACAATAACCAGCCTAAAAGCGCTTAAATTAATGTTCCGCTTGAATTTGTTTTTTTATTCAACGTGAATAACCCAGCTGATCTAAATCTATTCAGCCCATTCAATCTATAACTAATCAATCTAGGTCACACGTAACTGTAACTAATTACCATGGTATACCACTTGACCGTTTTCCAGTATAAAGCTCTGCTCAACTTTCTATTTATGCACTCTGCGTAGCTACGCTTATTCAACGTTACATAAAATATTATAGATTTTAGTATAGACCCCAAAACTTTTAGGGTTTCTTCAAAGGGTCCGAAAAAAGGAAGTCTATTTTGGCCAAAGGGGCGTCCGAAGAAGGAGTAAGTACATATACTTAGTGTATTTGGCGCCATTTTATATGGCCTTTGGTGTGGCCTTTTGGAGGACTGTAAATCTTATTAAACCAAATATTTTTAAGTAATTAAGGATCCACCAATAATATTTGACATAAAAATGAAGTGAGCAAAAATCGACACTCACAGGACAAATTAATTACAAACCTTTTTCGGAAATATAAGTGACATTAATTTAGATTTGTGACAAATTGCTCAGCCCCAGTAATTTGTTAATTATTTCGATAGAAATGATTCTTTATGTCACAAATTCTAATCTTGATGACAAATTGAGTCACGTCATGAAATTAAAATTACGTGATATCAAATCCAATGTTAAAATGAACCCTAATTTATCGAAAATAATTGATTATTTAAAATTTAGTTATTAAATTTTACCGGCTTTTACCGGCCGATCAACGACATCCAATAAATGTACAGGCTGAATCAGTTGAGCCTGGCGTTGATAATCTGGCAACACGTAGCTTTAGAAGTCGAAGCCCTTTTCAACGGTTTTATTTTCAGACTGGTATACCAATTTTACTAAAAAACAAAATACATTATCCTTTCTGAACTTTATTCATTTTTCACTGTATCTAAATTGTGTTACAAGTACTTGAACTTGTTTTTGTGTCAATCGGTACAACTTATGATCTCATTTTCATACCAAAAGTATGACGAAGGACCACCGGTTTCTGAAAAATTGGTCTCAACTCCAGGAGAAGATCAGAATCGGGCGTATTTGAACCTGTGAAAATTTCAATATTGCTTTTAAGTCACTTTCAAGTTGCTTGGATTGCACGGTTTTAATGACACAGTTTGAATGGACAAAGTTTGAATAGACACGGTTCAAATGAAAGAAATAAATGGACACGTTTTGAATGGACGCGCGGATTCGGTGTCAGACTGGCCTGAATGGGCACGGTGTAATATGGCAAGGCACAATAAGAGGAATTTGTCGAGCTGCATATCAAATTGTGAAATGATTGGCATTCCGTTCGTTGCTACGACGCCAAAAATGAAAATATAAAAAGAACCAGTTTCGTAAGAAGCGCAGTCAGATGCAAAAATAAGAAATATAATTTTTAAAAATTATTATTAATAAACATGATTTCCACCCGCAAAATGTGTATTGCTTTATCACGACTCGCATGGACAATTTAAATCANCGGAGGACTTCAGCCTGAATCTTTTTTCTTTTTATATACACAGTTTAAAATAAATGCGTAATATTTAATTTTCGCTTTAAATATAAAATATATTAATTTAAATACCTGAGTAATTGTACATTATCCTTTCTGAACTTTATTCATTTTTCACTGTATCTAAATTGTGTTACAAGTACTTGAACTTGTTTTTGAGGAGAAGATAAGAATCGGGCGTATTTGAACCTGTGGAAATTTCAATATTGCTTTTAAGTCACTTTCAAGTTGCTTGGATTGCACGGTTTTAATGACACAGTTTGAATGGACAAAGTTTGAATGGACACGGTTCAAATGAAAGATATAAATGTACACGTTTTGAATGGACGCGCAGATTCGGTGTCAGACTGGCCTGAATGGGCACGGTGTAATATGGCAAGGCACAATAAGAGGAATTTTTCGAACTGCATATCAAATTGTGAAATGATTGGCATTCCGTTCGTTGCTACGACGCCAAAAATGAAAAAAATAAAAAGAACCAGTTTCGTAAGAAGCGCAGTCAGATGCAAAAAAAAGAAATATTATTTTTAAAAATTATTATTAATAAACATGATTTCCACCCGCAAAATGTGTATTGCTTTATCACGACTCGCATGGACAATTTAAATCAAATCTCATTTGCGGAGCATCAAAGGTGAAGAGACCGACTACCTAAGCCTACCAAACAATATAAAAGGTAAAAGAGAATCTGAAAGTGAAATAAAGTCGCGGTAATCAAAATAAAATCGCGATAATTATATTCAAATCGCGGTAACCATAATCAAATCGAGGCAAACCATATTTTTTTTTTACATTTTTGCCTGATTTTTTTTTGCCTGATTTCTTTTTGCCAGATTTTTTTGCCTGAATCTTTTTCAATTTTTTTTCACAATGAATCAGCCCGATCAAGTCCTTTTTCAGGACCATTTAACCCCCAAAGAAATTATTTTACCATTATCCTGTGTAGGTTACCGTATACAAACATGTGAAATAATTTCTCGCTATTTTCGAGAAATAATACGGTCATGTGATTACCACATAATCACCAATATGGTCAAAAATGCCGATATTAAACACAAAGAGCGGGACTATTTATGTTTCGAAGATCGAGTATTCAATTTTTTCAATACTGTTTATAATTTACAAATTTTTTTCATGAATCACAACACCCCAGCAAAAATAACGGAAACCGACAAGGTTCCGGAAAAAATGGCCGAGATTTTTAATGATTTTAATACTTCCGATTTAGGTCGGTATTTCATTTTAAACCGGCAGCAACCGGTTATAACGACCTATAATTCTTTGAGAAAAGAAATAGAACGACTCGAAATACTTGAACCGATCTCATAACGGATTTCAACATTTTTTGACAGAAATAAAACAGGAATTGGCTGTTTTACTTTCATGGGTTAAATTCATGAAACATCCCGAAATAGCCTCAAAATGGAGCTTTTCAACCCAAACTGGTATCGGAAATACAGCGTACATGAACTTCACACAAGGTCAAAAAAATACGCTCACGATTCTTTTCCCCGAGAGCTATAATAGCAATAAGCTCATAATTATTTTTTACAAAGATAAATTCATGTACATCCGCGGTGAAAATTACCCCACAAGTTGGCATAAATTACCTCGAATGCCAATATACCAGTTACTGGAGGTCTTGGAAATAAATCAAATAAACAGATTTGTAACGATTCAACAGACCAACCGACCGGTGAAAAAAATGGCCAATTAAAAATAATGAAAATAACCAAACCAAACCAAATTTTTTGAGACACATGGTTAAGTGACTTAACAATTGCAGTTTTCAAGAAAGGACTGACGGCTGTACCTAGTTTCAGTAAAGGTACAGGTTTTGTTACTAGGTGGGGTAAAATTGTCAAGAAGCAGGTGGTTGAAATTGCTGTTTTTCCTGAAAATTTTGACATTTATAGAAAAATTTCAAGTTTTTCAACTTTCTGAATTTTTTTTTTCGACCGCCTCTTAGTGGTAAGTATTAATTTTCCTATATCCTTGTAGGTGTTGCCTGCCTAATTACAGATTTTTAGGAATTTTAAATGTTTCACCCAAAAACATGATTTTACTGCGCATTATGCTTTGCCTTCAGGCCCTGTTTGCGCATCCCGTGATTTGTGTATTGTTTCCACTCCACCGTCATACTACTTGTCATATTGTGTTTTTATTGAATTTTTATTTTGAAAGTATTCTTTTAATTGTTCGAAGAGAAAAAAAAATGAGTAAATCTATCAACAATCGTGCCGTCGAATCTAGTAGAGTAAGTCTATTTGTTCCAGAGAAATATTTAATTTTGGTAAATAATCTTGTTTAAATTTTTACGACGTAAAAATATATATTATACTTTTTTCATAAATATGTCGTACTCCTTTTATTCTCCAATGTCCCCGGTTCCATCACCAAGCCCGGACATCAAAACGGAATGACCAGACTCGTCCCCTGGCTTCCACGAGATCACAGAACCGGCTTAGAATACACCATCGAGAGCTTCGACCCCGCTAAATGAAGGGCACAATCCCGAACTAGAAGGTCTTTTCCCGGAAATCGGAGAAAACTCAATAATTGAAGGCGTAAACGTGGAAGATCTGGTGGACGCCATGGAAACGAGTCAACCGCTGGAAGAACCGACGCCTATGCTTGAATCGACTGAAAAAAATTATCAAACTATCTAATGAGAGCGTCGAAATGAAAGAACCTCTTCGACTCGACGCCGATGGAAAATTAACCGCTATTCTCCATCGCCTTGGACGGATGGAAAACGCAATGACGGCAATCGGCTGCGCGGAAAAAATCGTCGAATTACAAGAAAAAAATTCGACCCGTGTTCGGCAGTTAAATAAATACGAACAAATCTATTAATGCGCGGTCGTATCATGTACTGATGCAGGCGTCCGGATCCCAACTCAATGCAGTCACAAACACTGCTTAACATGTGCAACATTGTGGTCGTTGAGGAAAAATTGCGTCGTTTGGGACAAGCCGATCAATGTTTATTTTGACATGACCCGAATCATGCATG
The DNA here is from genome assembly GCA_004367875.1 of Oikopleura albicans. Taxonomy (NCBI): domain Eukaryota; kingdom Metazoa; phylum Chordata; class Appendicularia; order Copelata; family Oikopleuridae; genus Oikopleura; species Oikopleura albicans. The sequence continues at coordinate 85,465 of SCLG01000167.1, read as the reverse complement.
TCGATACAGAAGGTGAAAACGTCCTCAAAGCATATAAACAATGTTAAAACGGTAGTCTGTTTTTTTGTATTATTGTTTGCAAAACAGCTTACTGTCCTTTTTTTATTTTCTTACTTTCTCTAATTTGGGTTAGGTTATGGAAGTGTAATGTATTTACTTTAGTCTTAGTTTCGCCGTAACATAAACGTAATAAGGTTTATACATTATTTCCGTATAATAATAAGTATACCTAATTTAAAAATCTAACCTTAGAAAATGTCCCGAAAGGCGCTATAGGATTAGATTTTCACCGGAACGTGTTGAGTGAAGTACCTAAGGGCAATTAGAAAAATTATCTTCATAAAAAAATCTTGTTTAAACTTTTTACGACGTAAAAAGATCTTATACTTAAAAAATGTCGTATTCTTTTTATTCACCCATGTCCCGGTTCCGTCACCGAGCCTGGACATAAAAACGGAACGACCAGACTCGCCCCCGGCTCCATGAGATTAAAGAATTGGCTGATACTACACCACCGAGAGCCTCGCCGCCGCTTAATGAAGGGTACAATCCCGATTTGGAAGGTTTATTCCCGGAGATTGGTGAAAAATCCATAATTGAAGGCGTAGTCGTGCAAGATCTAATGAACGCCATGGAAACCGGTTGAGGAACCGACTACACCATTCAAATAGGCTTTAGGAAAATAAACCCAACTACGTAAAATAAAACTCCGTAAAAGAAAACCAAAATATAAAATGCTTATTGTTAGGTTTTACGGATGTTTAGATACTTTTGAATTGGGATAAAAGTAAAACAAATAAAGCATTGATTGAATAAGGTAAGTTGAAAACAAACAAAAAACTGTTAAAATAGTTAAATTTTATAAGAAAGTTGAAAAAATTAATTCAAAATTTTAGAATTAGGTACCCGGCTCATTTATCAGTCAGCAAATGTCTGAAATCGCGAAAGCGGTCTTTAAACTGTAGAGTAAGATAAACCCCCCAAAAAGGGTTCAAATTAATTTTTCATTTAATTAGGGATGTACCAATGGCGCGGGAAAAGATCACACGAATTACAAAATATACCTTACGTAAATTTTTTGTGTACGGAACGAGATTGACAAATACAATAAGGATTTTTTTTTGAAGTAACCCAATTTTCACTTTTGTCAATCTTCAAAGAGTCATATTAATTTCAACCTTTAGAACATTCAATTAAACTGCCCAAATGAATTCGATTTGAGAAACATTGTGGGGTTTTTTTTATATATTCAGCTTATTTTTTTTCATGAATCTATTTTTAGTCCGTTTTTTTAATCACCACCTGATGTGTTATTTAGATAAAACAACGTTTTTTTCTGTTTTTGTATGTTATTAGCGCACCATCTAGTGGTTGAAAAAAAAGTTAAAATTAAAAAAAAAACAGAAAATCAAAAAAAAATATATTTGTAATTTCTAAAAAACCCGTTTCAGTGGGTTATAGATTCACGGTAAAAAAATATTTTAAAATTGGTATTAAATTTTTATTAGGACATTATCGGTGCTGTTGAGGAATGGTGTGAATTTAGTTTTTTTGTTTTATAATTTTAATAGTCAATGGACAATTACGAAAGGCAATTGTCGTAAGATGGGGAGTCGACCAATTAAACATAACCGACAGCGACACTGAAATTTTCAAACGTTTTTTTAATGATAAATTTAAACGGCAGCACAACGTCGGAAATTCGACGACAAAAACAACTAAAAATGTCACAAAAGAGGCTTTACCAAAAAAAAATAATACGAAAAAATACAAGAGCTAAAAATATGTGAATCCTAAGGATGTTTGTAAGATTTTTTTGTAAAATAACGGCGCACTTGGTATGTCTGTCAATTTCAGCTGTTTTTTGTTTCATCGATTTTTTATTGTGAATAAATAAATTCCCCTTTTGACTTTTTAGATATGATACCAATTTAGTAAGCGGTCACTATTGCGCAATTAGCTATTTAGCAAGCACTTTTGGCCAAAACTTTTTCAGTAAGCACGCCAACACGGTGCGCACTTATGTGGTAGGTTGTGGCAACATGTCGTTATTATGGACGGTTTTGCGTAATAAAGATACATATACAGTCCCTGCTCCCAAATCGTTACGCCCCGAATCGTTACGAAATGACGTCATGACCCCAAACCGTTACGATTTTTTGAACGACAAATCGTAACGTTTAGGGAGCAGGGACTGTACGTATGATCATATGGTGAGTCATACATTTTATTATAATTGTTTACAGATAACCCTATAACGGAAAAAGTTTTATAAAAGATTCAAAAAAAGTGAAAAAATTAGCTCTATAACGTAATTTTAGCCCTCTAGTCGATCAGGCGTAGACGGAATTGACAAAATTTAGGTTTTTCACGAAGTATTTCAAGTTAATGTTAATTTATAGGTATTCTTCCAACTTATTACCGGAACCGGAAGTAATTCAAGTTCTATATTAATTTCACTGCCAAGCCCGTTCTTCGGCAACAAAGAAATAAGTTATGTCTTTACGCGGAGAGAAATGTATTACAATATTAATGAGAATCTTAAGTAAAAATAACACAGTATTTTTTTTAAATGATTTTTCAGAAAACTTAGTAATTGTTAATCAAATTTTATATTTTTTACAAAAAAGACTAAGTATTGTTGTTATATTAAGTCTTTTATGAAAAAAAAAAAATTATAAAATTTGTTGAAAAAAAAACTAAGTTTCTGAAAAATCATTTTTTGCAAAGTGTGTAAAAATTTAACAAATTTTGTATTTTTTTAAACGACTTAGTCCTGAAAAATACACAGTTTTTTTTTTGAATTTAATCGTTTGTGAAAAAAACAAAATTTGTTAAATTTTTTACACACTTTGCGAAAAAAATCATTTTTTAGAAAAAAACTAAGTATTTTTCTTGACTTAATTTTTTTCAAAACAATTTTTTTTCGGGACTTAGTTTTTTACAAAAAAAAAAATACAAAAAAACTAAGTATTTTTTTGAACTTAGTTTTTTTGAAAACAATAAATTTTTCTGAATTTAGTTTTTTTCAAAATAATTTTTCTTTCTGGACTTCGTTTTTTACCAAAAAAAAAAAAAATCCAAAAAATCCCGCGCCATTGGTACATCCCTAATTTAATAAAAAAATATTTTGAACCATTTTTTGGGGGTTTATCTTACTCCACAGTTTAAAGATCGCTTTCGCAATTTAAGACATTTGTTGACCGGTAAAGGAGCCTAATTCTAAAATTTTGAATTAATTTTTTCAACTTTCTTATAAAATTTAACTATTTTAACAGTTTTTTGTTTGTTTTCAAGTTACCTTCTTCAATCAATGCTTCATTTGTTTTTCTTTTATCTCAATCCAAAAGTATCTGCACATCCGTAAAACCTAAAATTGAGCATTTTATATTTCGGTTTTCTTTTACGCAGTTTTATTTTACGTAGTTGGGTGTATTTCCTAAAGCCTATTTGTAAATGTAATACGTAAATATTTATAATTGTTTATAATCAGTTTTGATTTTTTTCCAAAAAAATAGTAAAATGTTGAAAAAATAAGTTAACGGGAAAAAGTTAAAAAAAAAAATTGATAAATGTTTTACTTCTTTTTTCTGGCACCCCCGCTGGTGCGCCTTTTCCGTCCGAAAAAATATTTAAATTATGAAAAAAACATAAATTTCTTTTAACTTTTTTTTGGAAGGAAAAGGTACCAGCGGGGTGCCAAAAAACAAACAGAAAGAAGATAATTTTGTCCTTAAAAATAAGAAAATGATTAAACAAATTGAAAAATTAATCTGTTAACTAAACAAAATATTCTGTTTATTTGTTCTTTTTTTTGTCATTTATAAATTGTAATAAATTTTTTCTTTTGTCATTTATTTGTTATTCTTTTATTTTGAATGAATTTTCATTCTTTGGGGGAACATCTTTCTTTACATGTGTGTCTTTTAGAAAAAAATGTAAATACTTCTAGATTCACACTTTTTTCAGATCAATTTTTCCTAATTGTACCTCTAGATTCGCAATTTTTCAAAAACTATAAACTTTTCAAAAAATATATTCAGATGTACGCTTTTTTGCGTATAAAGAGCTTACAAATTTACATATTTTATGATTTTCGTTTAAAAAACGTACAAAAAATGTATTTTTGGTGAATTCTAATAAATATTATTGCGTAAAAACCACATAAATTTATTTTCCAACAAAAATTATTATTCGCAATCTGAAGAAAATACAGTTGATTGTAGTTGATTTATGTTCGGGCTTATGTTTGGCCCAGGAAGCAAATGATATTTTCTCTGTTTTTTTACCTTTTGTCAATGTCGTGTACGCTTGAGAGTCTAATTTCTCAAGCAAGGAGGGTATTGACCATTCTTAAAGCACCAATTATACTGAAATGTCAAAATACACCACCTGCGCAGTTATCTTTTCACCAAATTTTTCAAAAAGCGGAAAGATAACAGCACCGTCGGGGCTGAGCGGAAAGATAACTGCGCAGGTGGTGTAATCGTTTTCAAGCAAAAACAAAAAAAAATCAATAAAATTAATTTCTCAAAAAGGGCAATTTTACCCTTATGGGCCGCCTTTTGAAGCCCACAAGGGCCATAAGGGACTGGGGACTGTATGTCAATATTTTTCAATGATGTTGGATAGATGAAAAACGGTTCAAATAAACCACTATGCCGGCATGGGTTAATGCAGAAATGCCTCTTTTGCAAACTACTTAGTTTATCCTTTTAAATAACAACGTTAAGGGTCTCAATATCAGTGGCACTATGCATAAATTGGCGTATGGTCAGTGACCATTGGTCACCATAATAATGTGCCACATTTTATGGATTTTTTTAATACTTCATAAATCATCAAAAATTGATTTACTCAATATACAAGAAGTTCTAAATTTGGCATATATCGTGTTAAGATCGTTACGGTTTCAGCAGTTGCGCATTTTAACCAGATTAAAGTGACTCTAACAAGATTTTGAAATCTACCCTTTCAAGTTATATTTTAAATCTTTTAAGTCTCCAAATATTGTTCTCAAAGAATTGCCATTGCTAAACCCCTTTGAACAACATGCGGTTGACATAAGATTTCCAGAAATCAGGCTAATAGGATTTAGGTATGTATATCCGGTATAGTTCATGACATAAAACTTGAAACAATTTTTATTAATTACTATTTTCACTATGGCACAATTGTAATTTGTATAAATTGTAATGATACAGAAAGGATTTTTTTTGGATTTGGAAGTTTTTTTATAATTTCGACAAAATGCTTTCATCAGTGTATGTACATGTATTTTCACTTTTTCAGTTAATTCATGTATAGACTCTCGCTTGGCTAAAACTGTCCAAAATTTACTACACCACTTGCGCAGTTATCTTGCGATTAGTTACCTTGTCGAACTGTAATTTTCCGTCATGTTTTCGTAATATCATGTTTTTGCCTACAAAATTATTTTGCACCCAGTTATTTTGCAGAAATGTAAACTTTTCTTATTCTGCCGCCCATATTTCTCACACGCCTTGCGCAGTTATCTTGTACTTTGTTGAAAATACGTTTGCAAGATAACTGCGCAGGTAGTTTATAGACTGTCTTATACAGTGAAATTTTACATATTTATCATAGTTTATACATACAACTTTTTGTTTTCCGTTTATGATAAAAGTTTAAACCGTATATATTTTACGAATGGTAAATTTTGCTGACGACGCGTCGCGACGTGACTAAACTCGGACAAATATGTTCTGGATAAACTGGCGGTCTTTTATCTGGTCTTATCTCAAATGTATTTAACACATTTGGTCAACTGATGATACTGATGTTCTAGACTTGTTCCCACATTCGTGGTTGTTATCGTTTGGTAATTCGTTGGGCAAGAACACATAAAGTAGAATGTCATCGTGGGATTAACTCAAAGTTCAATAAAAAACGTACCATTACGTATACCATTATATCTACCGCTGAAATTACTCTTCCGCAAAAGAGGCGGTTTACGGTGGTGGTTTTGTGGAAGAAATTTTTTACATTGCATTTATGGCTTTTCTAATAACATAAAATTAATTTATTCTACAAAATATGTTTTTGAAATAATTTATTTCAACTTATAAGTGTAACAGTATTGTCCATACTGTAAATTGTATGTAATAATTGTGTTAGGCAATTTATTTTTAACGGAAGAAACAACTAAGTCCAAAGACATAATTAGTATACAAGGACCTTGTCACAAAATTTCACAAACACTGAGTTCTTAATGCTACAAGTTGTAATTTACAACGTTCTAAAAACGTCCCTTGGCCCTGTTCACCCGTTCCATAAATAAATAAATAAAAGTTAATTAAAATTCACCTTCTGCCTAGTTGAAACATTTGAGTTTAGAACAATCTTTTATTTGTATAACTGGCAAAAAATCCGTGTTTTTTATGAAAAACGATTTTGTCGTTAACTTGTCGCCGCGGCAAAGGTCCAGCGCGATAAGTTGAAACAAAACCCTACATGCGGGATTTAATTGCAGATCCTTTTGGAGTTGTTTTGTGAGCACGTCTTTTGGTCATTATGCTTATCAATTAAGGGAAACGTTAATTCTATTTTTGATAAATCAGTCAATTTCTGACAGAATAACTACAGAACCGGTAAATTTGCCTGGAAAATTTTACAATCCTTGCTTCAAAAGCGTCACGCCTAAAAACGTTACGAAATGGTGTCATGATCCGAAAACGTTACAAAAAGGTTAACCTAAGACTTTTTCAGCAACATTTTTAAATTTATACATCGTTTGTTTAAATTTTATACATCGTTAAAACGCAAAATTAAATGAACAAAACACCCAAAAAGTCCCAAAAGATTTACGAAATGACGTCATGACCTAAAATCTTTACGCTTTTTTGAAATACAAATTGTAAAAGGACTGAAAGGAAGTTGAAAGTATTGCAATGATCTCATTTTCTTGAGACCCCTGTTGATTATACGCGCTTCAGTTAATTTAATTGTGGTTAATCTTGTCCTTAAATGTTAATTTTTCTCCATAAAAAGTTCTAATTCAAAATTCAAAAAATAATTTTAAATTTATTCCTTAAATATCCAATTTTGACATTTTTTATGGAGATATCCAAGAAATCGAGTATGAAGAATTATTTTTGAATATCACGAGCTCATAATTGAGCCTCATTGGTTTGGCCAAAAATTTAAGAAATTTAGTGGTCAAAAATTATGTCAACTAAACGTTTAGGTTGCGGATGGTTTTGTTCTTTACAGATAATAATTCATCATACAATAATCGACTCTAATATTTTTTGGTCTTTTAGATCAATCAATTTTCATGAAAAAAAAAATCCAAGTGATCTTCCATATTGTAATAACGGGTTAATTGTTCATTACGGGTTAATTATGAATAATGAGTATTTTTTTATTTTTGATAACTGATCAAGTAGATTTATAATTTACGGACATGTTCAGGTGACCCGATAATACGTGCCACGACAATAGTTAAGGACCGGTCCGTCGTGTTGTTTATAAACTTTACGGTCCGGGAAAACGCTGTCATTAATTTATTATTGAAAATTATCAAACGATTACTTTTTTTTTATTAAACCCTGAAATGACATTTCTGCGGCAAGTTTCGGATTTGAAGACAAAATTCAATTCCTGGCCGATTTTAATAAAAATAATTATGAGCATCTTATAAAATACAACGAATAACGTTCTCCACGAATAACTAATCGCCGTACTGAACGGTCATTTAAGATTGGTCTTATGTTTTAGTTTGAAAAAAGTTTCCATTGTTTTCATAGTCTTCGTCACAATCGCATTTAAATCCATCATACATTTTGTATTACGAGGCAAGAACAAATTAATCAAAGTAATCGGCGGATTATTTCTCCCTTTTCTAGGCGGGACAAATTCGGCATGAAATTACCGGTGTGAAATGTGCCAATTTTAGATTTTTGTTAGAAACCTGAAATAAATAGGCGTTTGCACTATTTTGATTATAAAAAAAGTATAAAAGGTAGTCAGTCACACTGTGGAACTTTTCACTTTAACGACTTTTTTTGTATGCTTTACAAGGTGACTTAACCGGTAAATACGCCCTTCTCTACCGTCTGGCCTGATCGACGCGTGTGACGTTTTTGCTAATTTTTGTTTTTTGAGGGTTTTCCCAAACAGGGAACAAATTAAAAAATCTTGAATAAAAAATATGCAAAGAGAAAACCAGGTTTCCCTAAAAATGAATTTTATTAGAATCACAAAGTTCCTCGTTAATCAAACGGTACATTTAAGCCAGAGGAAAATACCAATAAGATCATGTTAACTCCTAATTGGTTTGATCAAAACTTTGCTGACGTGGTTTAAATCCGGTATCAAATTATCGGCAGGGTAGATTTGATTTGTACCGAGCCACTCCAAATTTATATGAACATTAGTAAGTTGTTGAAGAGGATCTGATTAAATAAAATGCGTAAGACCAATGATTGAAGTTTAATCCCTTTTTAAACAAGTATATAATTTTGTGTCTGAAGTATATTTGTTTATAGGTTTATTTATAATTGTATTTTATAATTGCATTGAAATTTCGGTTTAAATTTCGGTTTCAAGGCTTTTAAAAATATTTGTGGATTTTTGACATATTTGTGGATTTTTTACATATCTGTTAAACTTTTTGTTAAAATGTTTCGTTATTTTTTTTATTTTAGCATTTTTGTTTAAATTTTAGTTCAAATATTTGTTTAAATTTTTGTTTAAATTTTTGTTTAAATTGTTGTTTAAATTCTTGTTTAAATTGTTGTTTAAATTGTTGTTTAAATTGTTGTTTAAATTGTTGTTTAAATTGTTGTTTAAATTGTTGTTTAGATTGTTGTTTGAATTCGTGTTTTGGGGAAAGTCGGGCCTTATCCCGATTTTACTCATAAATTGTTGTTTAAATTGTTGTTTAAAGTTTTGATTAAACTTTGTTCAATTGATTCTGTTAAATCATTTCAGAAATGTATGTTTGAATTGGATAACATATTCGTTATTTTTTGTTTGTTTAATTTTATTTTAAACTTTTTGATATGTGTAAATGTATTATGTGATATTCTCCATACATGTATATGTCGAAAATTCCATTAATGAATGACGCGTTCTTGAGATGTCAATTCGGAACTCTATTTTGACTAAGTGACAAGATTTAACCTTATTTGAGAAACAACGTTATCCTTGAGGAACCCTCGTTCGATTATGAGATGTTTTNAAATTGTTGTTTAAAGTTTTGATTAAAATTTGTTCAATTGATTCTTTTAAATGATTTCAGAAATGTATGTTTGAATTGGATAAAATATTTGGTATCTTTGGTTTGTTTAATTTTTGTTTTAAACTTTTTGATATGTGTAAATGTATTATTTGATATTTCTCCATACATGTATGTCGAAAATTCCATTAATGAATGACGCGTTCTTGAGATGTCAATTCGGAACTCTATTTTGACTAAGTGACAAGATTTAACCTTATTTGAGAAACAACGTTATCCTTGAGGAACCCTCGTTCGATTATGAGATGTTTTAAGTCGATTTCATCTCAATCTCATTTGTGAAAATGCTGACGCCGATTTGCATAATGCCAAAGGAAAATGTTTATAGCAATCCCCAAATACATATTGGGTTTAGAAGACGATATGCGTTTATTTTTTTGGGAAATTAGAAGTTATGTATTATAGGTTTTATAATTATTTTGTTTCAAATTGAGTTATAAGTTTTATTTTTGAAAACGAGTCCGATTTGCATACCCTATTAGTTTCCCTATTTTTGATTGGTTTGTTTCCACTTTTAATTGACGAGACAAACGTGGAAAGTTAGTCACGTGTTCTGGCGCATCTAGGGTTTTCATGCTCAAAATTAATAGAAACCGTTTTTAATGACGTTTGAAGAAATTTATCAAACAAATTCGCGTTTTTGATGATATTTAGCCATAAATTTTCTAATTTTTATCACATTTTCCGATTATTATGCGGATCTTTGAGTGAAATTTAAACAGAAAGAAGTAGATATTGTAATAACGTTTCTATTCTAGTTTTCAGCAACAATCAGTCTAGTAGCATTTTTATCGTGAGTTTGAACCGTGTTGTAAGTCTAAAATTCAATGAGATTTTGCGAAATCAATTAGCTACATGTAAGACGACACAAATAAGCCGAGAACAATTTGATCAAATTCGTCACTTTCAGGTGCTTCTGGGAAAGTGAAACGAGTCTGTGCAAAATTATGCAAGTCGAGATAACAAAGTCAGCACTTGACATGTGCTTCCGTTCACCAAGTGTAATTAAGTCATATTTGAGCAGTATTCAGTTTGATTAGTGATTCAAAACACCGCCTATAAAATGCTGGTATCTGTTTTTCCACGAAATGTGCTTTAGGCGTGTTAAATATCATCGAAAAAGGCCGATAAATATAAAAAAACAAATGACCAAAACTTCTGATAATCTTGCCCGTTTAACCGTCTGATCGATAAAAAACATGCAGGAACTACCAAAAGTAAAAGTCCCAAAGTAAGGGCCTTTTTTCTAAGTAAGTACTACTTCACAAAATAAGGGCCACTTCTCAAAGTAAGGGCCATATATTGTCTTTTTGCAAAACATATTTTTTTCTCAAAGTAAGGGGCAAACGTCTAAGGTTTTTAGTCTACCAGACAAAAAATTTCTAAAAGTAAGGGCCACCTCAAAGTAAGGACCCCTTTTTGGCAGTTTTTTAAATCAGCAAAGTGGCCCTTACTTTGGTGAACTACATTACAAGCAACGCGGTGAGTTATTTGCGTTGCTAAAGGACGCTAACCAATAAAGGGCGCCTATAAAAAATCATGAGCCAATAGACGTTGCTTGTAATTCAGTTACAGACGCTCCGCGCCTACGGGACTTATTAATTGACTATCACAATTCACAATTTGTTGCATATATAAGACCTCTGGGTTATAAAATTATAATAAGAGTATAAACTTAAAGCATGAAATTTACGGTAATGTCATTATAGAGAAATCGAATTCGGAAAAATTACATAGGTGCGAATTTTATCGTTAATGCCGTCGTTAAAAATAGAAGCAAAATTAAGCTTACAAATAGCGACTTAATTTTGCAGCGATCGATTAAAGGATTTCCGAAAAAATCTCAGTTTAGAATACGGTAATCTAAAACACTTTGGGCGCAAAACGAGCGGATAAAACTTCATGCTGTCAGCGTAAGTTTCAATTCATTGTTAAGGTTGAAAACGAATATGAAAAGTCGGCATAAATTGTGCATTTATATTGTTATTTAAAGATAAAATGGCTCGGACAATTCTTACAATTGTATAATTGTGAATTCAAAATCTTCTAAAAACATAACGATACGATTATTTACCATATAAAAACCACTTAGCCAGTTATCTTATCGACACTTATCGCACCACTTTTGAGCACTATTTTTGAGATTTTTTTCTAAGCTTATAATTTTTAACTCTTGCTCTTCCGATGGTTCCCTATGGCTCTGTTTTTTTTTCATTTTGCTAAAAGCTCGAAATCGATAAGGGTATCCCGGATCGAGTTTTTGTATTTCGTTAATATACTTTTAAAGATTGTTTTTCGTATTGATTTATTTCCGATAAATCGGAATTTGACATCTTTTCACTGGTTTACTTATTTGCCTCTTATTATACGCAAAATTGACCGTGTCTAATAACTCCAATAAATATACATAAGCTTATCATTTTCGTTCTATGAACTTATCGAAGCAATTAGACACGGTAACCCTTAAGATATGGCCCATATAATATAGCATTGACGGGATCCCAAGAAGACATTAAAAAGAGAGTGCAGGTGTTAAATTAAATAAAAAATTGAGGAAAATTTAAATTTTTTGAATTTCAATTTCTTTTGCACTGGTATGAATTTTATAAGATATTTGATACGGTATAAAATGTTGTCTCTCCTTCATATAATGGTTAACAATTTTTTTATTATTTTAAACGACAATTATATGTTCTTTTTTGGATGCGATTACGATATATTCGAAACTGAAGGTAAAACTGACAGCAGTTGGCAGATGATTTTATTAGAATATATAAAACGGTGAATTTCACGCGGACAAATCGTATCCAAACAGTCGGTGTTATGTCTCGTAATTAGCGACGCCATATTTGATGTAGTTGTGAAAATATTTTTTCTATCTTTTGGGTTCGATGAAAATTACGCGTCAAAATTTCATTCACATTCAATTAGGTCAAGGGTTGGTCACGTTTCAAAGGCTTAAAGACGTCATTATTATTAATTGAGCGTTTAGTAAAATATCATTTAAAATTTACCGTAGTATGGACATAAATGTTATAGACCATAACTTATGGTAACCCAGTGTTTCATTTTAACCCATCAATGTAATTAGTATGTTTATGCGACAAACAATTTGAGCGGAGAAGTCTTTGCAATCTATAGCGTTCTAGCAATAAGTTTTCAACAAAAGGACATGGTTCCAATAAAACGGGAAGAATATCATTTCATTCCGTGAAAATCCGAATTTAAAAGTTGGATGTTTAGTTTCGTGTGATTTTGTCATTTTTTGTCATTTTTTCTCGTACTGAGACGATTGTCGAAGAATTTATGTTTTATAAAACGTTCTATTAGACTTAAAAACGTTCTATTAGACTTAAAAACGTTCTATTAAACTTAAAGTTTATTAATCGTATGAATTTGAATATCAGAAAATTTTTTCTATCATTTTAATGAAATATTTGGTTTATACCCCAATTTTTTATTTCCCAAAAATCATTATGGAACTTGACACGCGAGCTTAAAACCATCCCTTGCGCTGCTTCTCTGTCTTAGCACTTGTTGCTCGAGTTCTTGAACGGTTCAAGTTTAACCCACGTTTTTGGGGTTGCGTTGTGACGGAATCGATTGTGATGGAATCGATTACACGGACAATTTAATTCCCGCCTCACGGGGCTGCTCGGTCAAGAAACTTGTTAGGAGCTCGTCTTAACCCCTCTTCGTGAGGCTGTTCTGCTTCAAAAATGGCTACACGTACGTTTTCAGACCCGTTTCTCGGGATGCTTTAGCAGACGCTGTTTAATCACTTTTTATAAAACATTTTTTTATATATTTTTTATAAAACAGGGAATAACAGAGCAGAAAAAAAGTTATACACAAAACTTGAAAATTTATTTTCAACAGACAATATGTACCTATTATTTGTACACTAGTCACCTTTAAAGGTTGGGAGTGGCATATGTAAATTATGAAACTAACATATTTATGCAAGTTTATGCTGTAATGCGTGCTTCTGGAACCGTTATATCACTTCGGAATCGTTCGAGTCCCTTTTCGCGTTGGTCGTTATCATAAAGATATTGTTTCTCCAATTTCATTTGCATTTCGCCTCGGAAAAATTGGAACCAGTCGGCGCGTTCGAGTTGAAATTGAACATCCTAAACACCAATTTCAATATTATTGGGTTAACTCGCAGAGGAGTTTTTGTTCCGGAACGCCACAGATTTTCAGAATTATGGAACTACAAACTATACGTTTTTTTTTTTATTATTTTCAAACTTAAATTTCATTGAAAAATTTCAAATATATTGGAAATTTCAAACATATTGGACATTTTGTAGACAGAGTGGGTCTATTTTAAAATTAAAATTATCATTATTATGGCTTATCCGTTATTAATCTTCGCAAATCTCCCCATGAGATCAAAATTTGGAAAATGGTGCCCATTCTGTATCTAGGTACAAAATGGGCACCTCGCAGAAAAAAAANACCTATTATTTGTACACTAGTCACCTTTAAAGGTTGGGAGTGGCATATGTAAATTATGAAACTAACATATTTATGCAAGTTTATGCTGTAATGCGTGCTTCGGGAACCGTTATATCACTTCGGAATCGTTCGAGTCCTTTTTCGCGTTGGTCGTTATCATAAAGATATTGTTTCTCCAATTTCATTTGCATTTCGCCTCGGAAAAATTGGAACCAGTCGGCGCGTTCGAGTTGAAATTGAACATCCTAAACACCAATTTCAATATTATTGAGTTAACTCCAGAGGAGTTTTTGTTCCGGAACGCCACAGATTTTCAGAATAATGAAATTACAAACTGTGTTTATCAAATTCACTTTTAAACAATTCTTTATTAAAATTTGTATTGGTTCAAACCTCGCGTGGTAAAATCAAATCGACTTGTTTTCTGTGAGTTTTCGTTTTGCCCGCCAGTGAATTGTAGTAAATTGCGGCTCCATGTTTGTCGGCATACCGCAGTGCATTGATTTTACGATTTAATTTTGGCCTAAAGATCACTTTAATATAATAGATTAATATTTTTCGAGAATATTATTTGGACACAAAAAACTCGAACGGTTAAGGCCCGTCAAGGACACTTTGGCGTTATTGAGGCAACCAGGCTATGTCTACCAGACGTGACCGGTCCGTAAGAACAGTCCTTCAAATTCCAACAAAATAATAAATTCGCGAATCGATTCGAAATGAGAACATATTTTGCGATTTTCAATATCTGTTTTTTTTTCTTCAACAAACGATGTTATGTTTTAACAAATGTTATTATTCTATGCGTCGATAACTTGCTCATATTTAAGTGAGTTAAAGTTACGCAATTTGCATATGGAAATTAAGTGGCAAAAAACAGGAGCAAGAATTTTGCTGCAAAATATAATAAAGTGTTAATATATACCGTGTATCCCACAGTTATAATGCTCGCTTTTAGCTCCGAGAGGTCGTCAAAGTGGGCATTATAACTGTGGGATTCACGGTAAGTTTTTCGTGAAAGAATAATAACCCGTTTTAACAGACCGTAGGCGTTAATATTACGATTTAAACTTGGCTACCAAAGTATATTTTTAATTTTGTGCGAGATCCGCTCGCCTTAAACAGCTCGTATTTTAACGAAAAAGTTAGTACCTAAGTGTGAAGTCTGCGGAGAGTCCACGTTTGGTGTAGTCGTTGCATGGCCACACTTGCATTTCTTCTCTATAGTTTTCGTTTGCCGATAAAGACCACTCGACAAATGGCGGCACACCCTAAATTTTATGATGGGATTGAAATATATAATTATATTATATTATATATACAAAAAATCGCTTGAATTGGACTTAAATTTGGGAAAAAAAAGTGTCCATCAATTATACACCCCCTGCGCTGTTATCTTGCAACTATCGTATGAAAATAATCCGCAAGATAACGGAGCGAACGGGAACATCTGCAAGATAACAGCGCAGGGCTTAACACATAAAGATAGGCATTCCTGGAAAAT
This sequence comes from Oikopleura albicans, assembly GCA_004367875.1. Taxonomy (NCBI): domain Eukaryota; kingdom Metazoa; phylum Chordata; class Appendicularia; order Copelata; family Oikopleuridae; genus Oikopleura; species Oikopleura albicans. The sequence goes on along the minus strand of SCLG01000167.1, from coordinate 70,235 downwards.
TGGCCGAAAAAAATCTGCAAGATAACGGAGCCAACGGGAAAATCTGCAACATAACGGGTGACAAGATAATAACGCAGGGGGTGTAGATGTTTAAAATTTTAGCCCAAAAAAGCTTTGCGGACACGGAGCTTTTGTCCGGCAAGGATTTTTTGATGGAAAACGGCTGTTTTCCCGGATTTGCACCTAATTCCGTATTCCATGTACAATTCTGCGATATTATTTTACATATTTTTTTATCATGAGTTATTTCATACCTTAGCGATATGCATGATTGTATAACTTTTAAAATTTGACAAACCTTTCCAACTAGCATAAATTTGTTTGCTTCTTCTTCCTCCCTTTCATTTGTCTGTGGAATATATCCTGGCGATCTCATGTTTTTTGTTGTCATATTTCGGTTTGCTAAAAATGGAATAAATTATTTTATATCTATTTTATCACCACTGTATTTTATGTATGTACGACTATTATAAGTATTGACAATATTGTCTTGTGTTAGGTCCGTTTTACTGTACTTGTACCCTAACTGTTGAGTTTCCTTAAAATCGAAGATTACAACCATTTTGGCGAAAAAGCGTCCCTAATCGAGGAGACCTTTAGTCGGCTGATGACTGTAGAATGAATAGCATTCAAGTGCTAAAATGGAAGCGTGAGAATTAAAAACCCAAACGGAATAGTTTTGGAATTTTTGGACGGGTAGGATAGGGTACGCCCAATTTCAACTACGCCTCACATTTACAGTACGATTTAAAAAAAATGAATCTGAATTTGCAAAAAAATTTGTTTTGTGGTTTGACAATCGACTTTAAGATAATAGAAAACAGAAATAATAAAGCAAGTTTATAATTTCTCAATATTAATAATAAAAGCCCCAAAAAATGATAAATTGCAACTAGCTCTGTACGGTGCTCGTTACTATCTCTGAATAAGGAAATTCCTTAGTTGCATTTTCGTTTTTATTGACAACAACTATTGCGTTTTATGACGACATTGCAATAAAATCTAGTTAATTTTCTTGCATATGAAATAATAAGTATACTAGTTTTAATCAATGAATCGCGAGAAAAATATGTGGCTAGTTAAAATGGGTTGAAAAAGTTCTCATATCTTCACAGGAGTTAACTCTCACGGGGAAGGACTTTTGATAACCCGTAGGGGGAAATTGTGTGCACTTATGCACACACTTAAAAATTCACAATAATTCGCAATAATTCTGGTAAAACTGGTAAAACCAAGTTGTAGAGCTCGTCAAACTACGTCGGTTTCACTTTAAAGAAATTGATTTGGGCCACCAGGGCCCCCTAGAGAGCTGTTTGAAATATCCAACCTACGCAAAAAATACCGCCAATGGAATTTGCTCGAAAAGTTGAGGGGGGTCAGCAATACCAATTCTTCCCTACGGGGCCTCCTTATGCCTTAAATCAACGAAAAACCAAGTCGTGTGTATATATGCATACTGTATACAGCATACACTTCCCCCTGCGAGTTAACTATAAGTTAAACAACTGTATTTCAAAATATTAGTTTGCAGCCCAATATTTCTCTGTCTGGGTCTCAGACTCTGGGAAAACTTTTCTGTCATATTCTGATTTTAACTGATACAATTCACATTTACCAAATATTTTTAAGTGTCGCAATTGCAGTAAAGCATGTTTTGACTACTCAAAAAAGCTACTACGATCGATTCATTTCAATAGTGCTACATAAGTAAATTGAACATATATTTTTTCTTGAAAATGACTGCCAAAAAAGAAAACCTCTAATTAGATGAGGAGATATAATTAAATTGTAACTCAGCCGACCACTAAAAAAATTGTAACTCACAATAGATATGTAACGCGTGATAATTTTGACGGCAATAATTTATTACTAGCAAATAAATCATGTCCCGCGAGTTCGTTTCATTTTTGTAAAACATTTTTTGTAAAAACATTGAAAATTATTTGACCTAAAACTGACGGTTAGCAAACTGGATATACAAAACAAGCCAAACTTTTAGAACTTTCCATAAATCTGTCTAAGGTCACCGGTATTTATACTGGTATTGGAAATGACCATTTTTGTTATTTTCGAGTGTTTACGCCTACGTACTACCTGTTTAAAATAACAATTTGGAAAACTTTTTTGAGAATTTTGGTGCGATTTAAAATGGTTAATGCGCGTCTTTTTTGATACAAATTAATGAATTTTTAAATTGATTTTAATTAATTTAGTTAGAATTCATGCAAACTAGGTAATCTCAAAACAAATATTTCGCCATTTTTACTCTAAAATAGTACTATAAAGATATATACCATAAAGGTACTAACTACCATAAATATCTGAAATGTCTGTCAAAAATGTAATACTTAAATTTGTAATTTTTTTTTACAAAATCTCTTTTATTTTGTCTTTTATCAATATCCTTTCTTTTTTATTCCCAATATCTCATAAGATAAAAAGATTTTACAACCCAATTAAAATGGGGTTTTGAAAGGGCGTGAATTTAGCACTTCCCTTTTTACAAAAAACGGCGACACATCTTNTTAACGAAAAAGTTAGTACCTAAGTGTGAAGTCTGCGGAGAGTCCACGTTTGGTGTAGTCGTTGCATGGCCACACTTGCATTTCTTCTCTATAGTTTTCGTTTGCCGATAAAGACCACTCGACAAATGGCGGCACACCCTAAATTTTATGATGGAAAGGAAATATATAATTATATATATATATACAAAAAATCGCTTGAATTGGACTTAAATTTGGGGAAAAAGTGTCCATCAATTATAGATGTTTAAAATTTTAGCCCAAAAAAGGTCTGCGGACACGGAGGTTTTGTCCGGCTAAGATTTTTTTGATGAAAAAAGGGGTGTTTTCCCGTATTTGCACCTAATTCTGTATTCCATGTATACAATTCTGCGCCATTATTTTACATATTTTTTATCATGAGTTATTTCATATACCCTAGCGATATGCTGCTATCATATGCATCATTGTATAACTTTTAAAATTTGACAAACCTTTCCAACTAGCATAAATTTGTTTGCTTCTTCTTCCTCCCTTTCATTTGTCTGTGGAATATATCCTGGCGATCTCATGTTTTTTGTTGTCATATTTCGGTTTGCTAAAAATGAAATAAATTATTTTATATCTATTTTATCACCACTGTATTTTATGTATGTACGACTATTATAAGTATTGACAATATTGTCTTGTGTTAGGTCCGTTTTACTGTACGTGTACCCTAACTGTTGAGTTTCCTTAAAATCGAAGATGACTGTAAAATGAATAGCATTTAAGTGCTAAAATGGAAGCGTGAGAATTAAAAACCCAAACGGAATAGCTTTGGAATTTTTGGACGGGTAGGATAGGGTACGCCCAATTTCAACTACGCTTCACATTTGCAGTACGATTTAAAAAAAAAGAATCTGAATTGCAAAAAAATTGTATTGTGGTTTGACAATCGACTCTAAGATAATAGAAAACAGAAATAATTAAGCAAGCTTATAATTTCTCAATGTTAACTCTCAGGGGAAGGAGTTTTTGGGAACCCGTAGGGGGAAATGTGTGTAAATAAAGACGCACTTAAAAAATTCACAATAATTTGCAATAATTCAAAAAACAAACTGGTAAAGCCAAGTTGTAGAACTCGTCCAACTACGTCGATCTGACTATTCAAAAATTGATTTGGGCCACCAGGCCCCCTAGAGAGCGGTTTGAAATCTCAAACCTACGCAAAAAACACCGTCAATCGAATTTTCTCGAACAGTTGAGGGGGGTCATCAATAGCCGTTTTGCCCTACGGGGCCTCCATATGCCTTAAATCGACGAAAAAACAAGTTGCGTGTCTATATACACGAACTTCCCCCTGGGAGTTAATAATAAAAGCCCCAAAAATGATAAATTGCAACAAACTCTGTACGGTGCTCGTTAGTAACGAGTCGTTACTATCTCTGAATAAGGAAATTCCTTAGTTGCATTTTCGTTTTTATTGACAACAACTATTGCGTTTTATGACGACATTGCAATAAAATTTAGTTAATTTTCTTGCATATGAAATAATTAGTATACTAGTTTTAATCGATGAATCGCGAGAAAAATATGTGGCCAGTTAAAATGGGTTTAAAAAGTTCTCATATCTTGACATGAGTTAACTATGAGTTAAACAACTGTATTTCAAAATATTAGTTTTCAGCCCAATATTTGGTAGTTCTTGAAATCGCCACATTTTGGATTTCCATTTTTAACGGGTAAGCAAAGAAAAAAGCGGGATTATCAGTCAAAACGTGGCGATTTCAAGTTGGAAAGTACATTTTCTTGTGAGTCCAGGAAAAATAACAAGAGTTCGTAATTATGTCTCTAAACATGTTTAAAATAGCCCTAAAGTGGCGCGCCTAAAACAGAGAGAGCCGCGCGCTCTCCTTTCCAAAGCCGACTCGAAAAAAAGTGTGGCGATTTCAAGTAGACCCCAATATTTCTCTGTCTGGGTCTCAGACTCTGGAAAAACTTTTCTGTCATATTCTGATTTTAACTGATACAATTCACATTTACCAAATATTTTTAGGTGTCGCAATTGCAGTAAAGCATGTTTTGACTACTCAAAAAAGCTACTACGATCGATTCATTTCAATAGTGCTACATAAGTAAATTGAACATATATTTTTTCTTGAAAATGACTGCCAAAAAAGAAAACCTCTAATTAGATGAGGAGATATAATTAAATTGTAACTCAGCCGACCACTAAAAAAATTGTAACTCACAATAGATATGTAACGCGTGATAATTTTGACGGCAATAATTTATTACTAGCAAATAAATCATGTCCCGCGAGTTCGTTTCATTTTTGTAAAAAACATTGAAAATTATTTGACCTACAACTGAGGGTCACCGGTATTTATACTGGTATTTTAAATGACCATTTTGTGTTATTTTTTAGTGTTTACGCCTACGTAATTCAGGCAAACCAGGTAACCTCAAAACAAAGATTTCGCCATTGTTACTCTAAAATAGTACTATACAGATATATACCGTAAAGGTACCACCATAAATATTGGTCAAAATAATAAAAGCTTACCAGAATATCTTTAATTTCTGTCAAAAATATAATATTTAAATTTTTTATCAAATCCCTTTTATTTTGTCTTTTATAGAATTACTTTCTTTTTTATTCCCAACATCTCGTAAGGTAAAGGAGATTTTACAACCCAATTAAAATGGGGTTTTGAAAGGGCGTGAATTTAGCACTTCCCTTTTTACAAAAAACGGCGACACATCTTCCGACGTCACGTCGTTCAAAATTTAGGTATTTAAAAATAAACCTTTTTTATTTTTTTTTATTTTAAAAGCGCGTCGTTAAGTCCGTTTATAGTGCTATATAAAACCGCATTTTAATTTGGTCGATATTCAAAGTATGAGGAAATCGCGATCACTTATAAAATTGTTGAAAGGGATTTAGTCGGTTTAGGACAAATCTATTTGCAGATATCTAAAACTTAAATGCTGAAAATGAATACAGGTTTTTCTCACACTTAAGTTAATAGTACCGTGCAAGCTCATGAAAAATATTTTATATGCTTTATTTAACAATTGATGGTATAACGCTCACAGGCCCGCACGTTTTTGAGGTTAAAGTTATAACGGCATAAGAAAAAAATCCAAAAAAAAATGTTAGAAAAAAAGTGGTTAACGAAAAGGGGATCAGACTTAAATTCGCGTCGATTTATTAACAAACAAAACAATAATGTTTTGTAATCACTATTTCTAAATAATGCATTTTTGAGTTTTTTTGACTCGTGCTCTAATTTTGCAATGATGGCATTAACCCACGATATAATTTGCCGGTTTTGACTGGCGGTAATTTTACATTGTTCAGGTCCATCGACGCGATTTCAGGCCCTAAGCGCTATATTTAAACCTATATTTAATAATTAATAATTTCTATAGAAATAATATAAGTATAGTAAGGGTTTGTCTCTTTTTACTTGATTGGAAAAACCGCGTGGAGTTCGCTACAAAAATATTAAAGTAACGATTACAAATGTAATATTTCGTAATTTTCTCGCCTACGCTCTGCGGAGTTATCTTGTTATTTTGTGAGAATACTTTCGCAATATAACTGCGCAAGTGATGTATAGACTTTATACTGTATTTATCATCGGTATACCGCGGTACCGCATGAGTTAGTTTCATATGTTAGGTACCGGTTCATATGCTAGGTACTGGTTAATATGCTAGTTACCGGTTACAATTTAGTTACCTCCTGATAATTCTTCATTATCTTTAACTGGTTTATTGCGTTTTATTTGCACGGAATCTGTCGACATGGTGATTTTAGTTCTCTCTCTATATTTTTTTTCGGCTGAATGGTGTCTCAAGTAAACGGCGATATATTTTTTTTAATTCAAAGATAAGTATGCTGACTCAAAATGATCTATTGTTCGCTTCAAAGCCGCTGTTAATAATGAGATCTAATATTTATGTTTGCTTCGTGTTTTTTAACCTCCTGTCTCGTAATTATGATGAGTCAACTTCCTCATGTTCATGATTTGGAGTCATAGAAGAGTTTTTTATGGACCGAAAATGGTTTATGGGATCAAAGTCTTTGTTTTATTTATTGACGGTAAATGGTAGTTAAGAACCAAATTGGTCAGAGTCGATTAAGCCTTTTTAGTACCGTAATAATGGGTTTTACTGAGCAGGTTACCCATTGGTCACCGTGAAAAGCCGACTAGTAATGTAAAGTTTTCATTAATCAACTTTTTCACGATGACCAATAGGCCAATGGGTAGTCAATGGAGCCAATGATTGAGGGCTATTAAAATTAAGTGACTGGACAATTTTCCAGTAAAGCCAAAAGTTGCAAGATTCATGGCGAAGAAATGATTCGTGATTTTACACAAAAAAGTATTGTAGGTCAATTAACTTTATAATGTGCAATTTGCGAGAACATTTTCATAATTTATGAGTGAACATTGCAATGATTATGTTTTGCAATCATCATTCGTTAACACATGCTAGCTTAAATCTACATATCGGTAACTTTAAAGATTAAGTTTACGTACGTGAATTCGATCATAATCACAGTTTGTCCCTACCAATATTAAATAAATTATTATCCATTATGGACAAATTTGAAATCAGAGTTCTAACCCGGTTTACAAAGTAAGACCGACAGAAAGTGGTTAACCATTTGTCGAAAAGTTGTGAAGAACATACGGTTATTATAATTATATGGTATAACATATTTAATGACAAAAGGCAACATCACCCTAAAAGTGTGTTTTCCGTATAATAATTGTCACTAAGTTGGCCCCTGTCGGAAGTAATTTGAAAAATCAAAGTTGTCTTGAAAAATGATTGAGTGTAAACTTTCTGTGAAAAATTGTAATTTACTCACGATCAGTAATCATTCATACGAGTCTGGTAGAAAGCGCTCTGTCTCTTTAGATATCAAAACTACATAAATATTTTTTCGTGTTTCAGAGAAGTGCGGATTGTTTCTTTTTTTTCTTGTAGTTGATAATTGACCAAGCTCCCCTATAAATTAAATCGAAAATATATCACCAAGGTCTACTAATGGGGGATATTTGGGTAGCGATAATATTTCTTTTATTGCCCATGGGCCATGGTCGAATCGACGTAAAAATTAGAACTTGATAATTCGAGTTTTATAACATAGGGTGGCAAATTGTGTTTGAAACAATTACTAATAAGTAATATCTCAACTACAGACAAACNTTTGCAATCATCATTCGTTAACACATGCTAGCTTAAATCTACATATCGGTAACTTTAAAGATTAAGTTTACGTACGTGAATTCGATCATAATCACAGTTTGTCCCTACCAATATTAAATAAATTATTATCCATTATGGACAAATTTGAAATCAGAGTTCTAACCCGGTTTACAAAGTAAGACCGACAGAAAGTGGTTAACCATTTGTCGAAAAGTTGTGAAGAACATACGGTTATTATAATTATATGGTATAACATATTTAATGACAAAAGGCAACATCACCCTAAAAGTGTGTTTTCCGTATAATAATTGTCACCAAGTTGGCCACTGTCGGAAGTAATTTGAAAAATCAAAGTTGTCTTGAAAAATGATTGAGTGTAAACTTTCTGTGGAAAATTGTAATTTACTCACGATCAGTAACCATTCATACCAGTCTTGTAGAAAACGCTCTTTCTCTTTAGATATCAAAACTACATAAATATTTTTTCGTGTTTCAGAGAAGTGCGGATTGTTTCTTTTTTTTTCTTGTAGTTGATAATTGACCAAGCTCCCCTATAAATTAAATCGAAAATATATCACCAAGGTCTACTAATGGGGGATATTTGGGTAGCGATAATATTTCTTTTATTGCCCATGGTCGAATCGACGTAAAAATTAGAACTTGATAATTCGAGTTTTATAACATAGGGTGGCAAATTGTGTTTGAAACAATTACTAATAAGTAATATCTCAACTACAGACAAACCATTTCTTACATTTTCTTGAATAAAAGGCGTGAATAAGCCTCCAAAATAATTTTCTGAAACAATTTGTGTTTCGGGTTTGTACTACTTCATTGAAATTATTAGACACGGCATCGTTAATCTAGGTACATTAGTGTAGACATCTGAATTAGGAGATCATGTCCCTTTTAAGAAGCACTTGTTTAATGTTTTGTCTATAAATAATTCGTAAAATGGTTCCTTAACTACCAGGGAGAATTTTGTACAAATTTGCACGAATCTCTCTCAAAGGCCAATAATTATGGGAAGTTAATTTCATATTGCAGTAAGCAGTAGCAACGCTCTTCTTATCGAAATAGTGATAATGCACCATCTAAATGCTAGGGTTATTAATAATGGTTTCTGGATATCTCTCAAAGTCACCAATCAGAGCGCGAACCTCATTAATCAGGCCACCCGTTCAGGTACTAACATTTTGTTTACCGCGTGCCATTTGGCTTCAAGAATGATTCCTATATGGCCATATATGGGCAACTATGCAAAAATTCTTCATAGCGACTAACTAAAATTATATACACAGGGTGTGCATTTAACTGTGCACCATTTTTTTTGAGTAAAATTGCGCAATACTACGGCTGTTTACTGCGAACCCTGTGTATTTAATTGACATTATTTTTTGTCATTTCAAAAGTAAAGAGTAACAAAGTTCACTTTGAGTTCAGCATTTTTTTTTTGCTTTATGGGCTTTCGTTCGCGGCTTACTTTTAATCTCACCAACCTCAGCAAAAAACAGTTGTACAAGATTGTATTTACGAGACCGGCCTTATCCTTGGTCAATTAGCTGATATTTTCAATCAGAACATTTTGCGAATAGCAATTTGTGAATTTTTTTTATCGTGAGGATGTATGTCCGCATAAATGTCCAGATTATTGGACAGATGCATCAGCGTTTTAGTACGATTATTTTCTATGACGGTTATTTATGCCGTGGGAAAATTCGCTTATACCTAAGGCTTAGGTACTAAGCTTAAAATGGACATGCTACAAGGTTATTATTAGTCGATTGAGAATTGAGCGTCAATTTTAAAATTAACTCTCAGAGGGAAGGACTTTTTGATAACCCGTAGGGGGGAATTGTGTGCACGTATGCACACACTTAAAAATTCACAATGATTCTGGTAAAACTGGTATAACCAAGTTGTAGAGCTCGTCAAACTACGTCGATCTGACTCTTAAGAAATTGATTTTAGCCACCAGGGCCCCCTAGAGAGCTGTTTGAAATATCCAACCTACGCATAAAAAATACAGCCCATGGAATTTTCTCGCAAAGTTGAGGGGGGTCAACAATACCAATTCTGCCCTACGTGGCCTTACATCGACAAAAAACCAAGTCGTGTCCATATATGCACACACTTCCCCTTGCGAGCTAACATGTAAAATACTATTGTGGCTTCGCTGTGTAAGGGTAGATTTTTCAAATAACCACATGTTTGTTACACATAACTGAGAACAGAAAAACACAAAGAGAAAACTGACCCAGACATTGCAACACCTGTATACCGTGTCTCTCCGCATCAATTGTGGTGATGCTGTTAAAATTGCATAAGCTGATTAATGTGCAGACACAAGGTATATTTGTACCATTTGAGTGTATTACAACTGTCGCGGCCAATCTTTAAAATAGCACGCAACCGCGACAGTCTTAGAGCACTCACACGAAAAGTTTTTTAAGTCATAAATAGACAAAAAATAACCACCATTTCACTAAATTTACATTGGTTATTAAAATTATAGCCAATCAATATTTTATCTTGCCTCTTTTAAGAAGAAAAAAATGTTTTCTATTTTTCATAAAACAAAAAAAAATACGTTAAATGTCCACAGCTGTTGCCAGATAGACAACGAACTTAGGTCTGAAAATTCCAAATTCACGAAATTTAAAATTTGATTCAGAAGATTTTGACAATAAATGTGTCTGGAAAGTTTACTTATTATTTGATTTCTTATTTTTTATTATGTGAAAAAAGTGAAAAAGTTATTAAAGATCAGACGTCCAGTTTTTTTCTGTAAAAAAGCTGTTTCTGTACTAAAATCTGCAAAAAATTTTTCTGATATATGAAATACATTTACAAACGTTTAAACACTATTTTTCGGCCCATTTTATAGCGACCCGAAATTATGTTCCGACAAAGCTTGGCATAATTGGCTCTTTTATGGCTCGGCTCGCTGCGTTAAAATTTTCCAGCAGGTTTCCGAAAGTTCTGTTCCAAATTTCAGAACAGAACAGAACGTTCGTTCTATTTTACGATGGTTCTCCAACTTTCGTGTGACGACAACAGAACGTTCTGTTTATGTGATACGATTTTGTCACGCAAAAAGTTACATTTTTAGAGAACGTTCGTTCGTTCTGCGAAAAAAAAACATAACTTGGGGATCTCTTCTTCGAGCCACAGAGAGCTAATTGTGCCTAGCTCTGGTTTCGGGTATTGAAACTTTTGTAATAAAACTCAAATATGATAAAGAAGAAAGTACCTGTTTGTTTCATATCTCTCTATCTTCGTCCAAAAACTTCGTAAAAACAACTATGCAAAAAAAGATTCAAAAAGCTGAAAANAAATATATTTACAAACATTTATCCATTATTTCTCCTCCATTTTATACCGACCAGAAATTGTGTTCCGGCATAGCTTAGCATAATTGGCTCTTTCATGGCTCGGCTAGGTGCGTTACCGTTAAAATTTTCGATCAGAGGTCCGAAAGTTCTGTTCTAAATTTCAGAACAGAACAGAATGGTTCTCCAACTTTCGTGTGATGGCAATAGAACGTTCTGTTAATGTGATACGATTTTGTCAAGCAAAAAGTTATATTTTTAGAGAACGTTCGTTCGTTCTGCGAAAAAAAACAGAACTTGCGGATATCTGCTTTCGAGCCACAGAGAGCTAATTGTGCCTAGCTCTGGTTTCGGGTATTGAAACTTTTACAAATTTGTAATAAAACTCAAATATGATAAAGAAGAAAGTACCTGTTTGTTTCATATCTCTCTATCTTCGTCCAAAAACTTCGTAAAAACAACTATGCAAAAAAAGATTCAAAAAGCTGAAAATTATTGAATCTAAAGCCAAATAAAATAAATCAAAGAGTTTAAATTCACAAGTGGGGTGAATCAATTCGATGAGTTGTTTGTGTTATTTTTTGTCGAAAAAAAAATGAAAAAGGGAGAAAAAAGAGTCACTAAATGATCTGAACGCATACAAAGGACTGGTAGGATTTGCAAATGGATCTGACCAAAGTACGATTTATTCCACATGTGAAAAAGCCCAACGCGCTGAATGGCTCGTCATGTTCAAGAACAAGTACCTTTTCTTCAAACCAGAGCACATGAGTAAATAGCTCGCTGCATTTGGATTTATCTTTGCCGAACAAAAAAACACAAATGAGATTAATTTACGCGTAGTATATTACAGTTTATGTTAGCTGGGCAGCCTGGTCTGGCCGTCACGTACATACGTAGGTAGGCCGCCTGGGATTTTGAGCTGAATTTAGAAGTACCTCAAATTTACTGTTTTTTGGGATATAAGTGGTAACCGACCACGGCACAGCCAATTGTGGCCCTTAAAATTTTGCGCTACCAACCGGTTAGAAATTAACCGCAAAGAACCTGAAAAATCATGTTTTTTCGCTCTCTTACATTACCCCAAAGTCCCTCAAAAGATCTTTTGCTATCACACATTTTTTTAGATTATGAGCTACTCGTAACATACGTGTATAACTTGTGAGTTTTAATACATTTTCCTAAAAGAAGTCCCAACAAGTAGGCACCGTTTTTTTTATAATTACAGTAGTGTGTGTCTAGAAGAATGCCTTTTTGAAAAAAAATGAAAGCATGTTTTTTGTTGAGACAAAGTTTTATAAATTATTAGCTTTCTTTGGAATACAAAACTTATTTTTTTACTTATCAAATGTGAGTTAGGTTTGTATACTTTTTTCTGGCTCATACGGAAACCCGGCACCGCGGCATCTCGCAGAAAAGTTTTTCGACAAATCGTTTTTTTTTTGCGAGGAATCGCAAATGGCAGAAATATGCTATGATAAGGCATTTCATGGCAAATTCGGCGAAATACGTTTTCTGCGAAAAAACACAAAATTTGGCTATTTCTGCGATAAAACTATTTATGCGCGATGCCGTGGTACCAAGAAGCGCCATACTTTGTATTCCATTATCATGAAATGTATTCTCGATTATGCATAACGGGCACAAAAACGTTTTTTTTATCGTCGTAGCAAACAAGAAATGTAAAAAAAAATAATATTTCGTATTTTTTGGGTGCGTGGGTACTTACCAGAGGTAGATGTGTTATACAAGACAGAAACGTGCCGGGATGGGAGAGAGTGAACAGACTCAACGTCGTCCAAACTGCTGCCGTGTTCACTTTGATTACTCGTTGTATCATCATTCGTTACAAAGTACTTGGACGCATTATGCTCGTCAAATGCGCTCAAATCGTCAAAACATGTAATGTCATTTCCCTTTGATAAAATCAAAATTGTGCTTGTATTTCGAACGGACTTATTACGATAATGGTCATTAGCATTTAGAGAATTCACTTGAGGATGTGTTTCTCAAAACACGGTTTATTTTTAAATGCCGGGTATTTTTCTTCCTTTTAGAAACAACATCATGCCTAGGATTTTTTATTTGTAAATTTACTGTATTATAATGTCGTCACTACTACTGAGACTTTATCACAACTAGCAGGGTAATATCACTTTTGTCATAAAAAAAGTCGTCAAAAATAGTTTTTCTCAAAAATTTTCGTCAAAAATTTGACGAAAATATTTAAAAAATTTCAGTACGAACTTTTGTCAAAAACCTTCGTCAAAAGTTTGACGAAAGTTTAAATAGAATTTCATAGAAAAAAAATGGAAAAAAAAGTCGTCCAGATATTTCGTCAAAGAAATTGAAAAACAATTTTTTTGTCAAGATATTTCCTCAAAAAAATTGGTCCACATATTTCGTCAAAAAATTGAAAAAAATGCGTCCAGATATTTCGTCAAAAAAATTCGTCCAGATATTTCGTCAAAAAATTGAAAAAAATGCGTCCAGATATTTTTTAAAATACATCAAAATTTTATTGTGTTTCAGTGTTTTAACGCTATTTGGGTGAACATATACTGATAATGAAAAGGTTAGGGATAGAGTTAGGCGCATACCGTCCTAGGGACCAAGTCCTGACCCCGTGAGGTCTCGGAGAAAATTTAATTTAGGGTTATGGCGTCCGAAGGTTTAAAACAGAACGGGCACCCGGTAGAGGTTTTCGGCGAAATTCCAAACAGGTAAAATAACCAAACTCGTTCCTTTCGAATTTCTTCTCTCTTTGTCCCTGTGACTGTAACATAAACCATGTTTGTTACTTTGTCAACTGTTTAAAATCTACTACTTTCTTTTTTCTTTTTTTTAATTATATTTTTGTTTTTCACAAACTAAATCAACGTTGCCAAAGGTCCTTGTTATGGCTTGTTGCCAACATGTTATGCTTAACAAGATCACTTTTCTTGTCAGACCGATCGCGCACCCTCGTTAACAACTTTTGCTGATTTTTTGTTGATTACGTACTGTTGTGTGAAATACTCGGGTCGCAATTAGAGCGGAAAGAGTAAAACTTTTTTCATCCGTTAATGTGCTTGTCATAAATTTGGAAGCTCATAAAGAAGCCCGAAATTCAACTTTCTAAACTGATTCATATTCCGCCAAATGGCATCAAAGGTCAAAAGGTTTTCCCAGCTGTTTTAAAGACTAAAGACAAAGTAAACAAAATACCGTAAAATGTTTACTATTTTTTTTTTAAATAGTTTCGGAAATTTATAAAGAAAGTTTTCTGATTACGTGATAGATACTAAAATAGGGAACCGCATTTACCTTAAATATATAACGAGATGACTTTTTTTAAATCCCGCTTTCACGAAGTCCTCTCGTTAGATGTACATAAGACACCGACTGAATTGGACACATGTCTAATTTGTCGAAATAAAATTGGCCTATAGACTATAGGATACTAGAATGTTTAGATATCTGTCAATTTCAGCTTTTTTTATAAAGTCTAAAGTAAATAAAGGCAAAAATGGATAAAAGGCTAATGTTGAAAAGGTAAATGAGGAAAACAGAGACTCCGACGCCAAAATTGGACCAAGTCTCATTTCGACAAAGTCTTATTTCGACAAAGTCTCATTTCGACAAAGTCTCATTTCGACAAAGTCTCATTTCGACAAAGTCTCCTTTCGACAAAGTCTTCTTTCGACAAAATATTCTTTCGACAAGGTCCCTTTTCAACCAATTAGACCTGTGACCAATTCAGTCGCTACATTCATGTACATGATCCGCGGGGAAAAGATTATTTTGTTTCGAGTACAAAATGATTTTATCATCAACCAATTTGATTCTACTTCATTCTATTTTTCCAAATGATCCACTCGATCAACTTTCGCTCGTTTTTCACAATAAAAATTGTTTGAGCGGGAATGTTACTCTCAATATTTGCATTTTAGTTCAGATTTACTGCAGTTTTTCCCGTAAGGTACAATAACTAGATTGAAAATGGCGACGCGAGAAATTAGAGTCAGAACATTTGTTAAAGAAGATCAGGAAATTGCTTATAAGTGAGTAATTTATAATTAGTATTTAGTACTAGTGAAGTAAATAAGTTTTTTTAATTAAATATCGGTATACATCAAAGAACGACGTGTTCTAAAGTTCTAAGGTTATTCCGCGTTGAAAATGAACCACTTCTTCAAAAAGATCTTCCCATTCAATCTTTAATTTATTCTTTCATTTCTCAAAATGGAAAAAAAAATAATTCAGCCAAGTGGTTCATTTTCAACGCTGAATAATCTTATAAACGATCCTAGGCTTGAGATGAGTTTATGATTTTAAACCAGAATACCAGTGTTAAAAACGTTGGGCGTTGAGATGCGTTGGGAGCGTTGGGCGTTAGGGCAATTTTTCTCCCAATACATTGGGAGCGTTGGGAAAATTTGAGCGTTGGCCAACGCTTGCGTTAGACGTTGGGAAAAAAATCGACCGTTGGCCAACTTTCGCAACACTGCCAGACCACTTGTGAAATTTTATACAAATTTTATGTACAAATTACCATTCGTCAAAATGTTTTAAATAGAATTTGGCGAGATGGGATGGTTGCAGTTTCGGGCGAATGGATTAAATTCATTGTTATGAATCCAATCATGTTGGGTGTATTTGCCTTGTCTGCATTGGTTCCGTACTTTTTTGGTTTATACTTTTGGATGATAATACCTCCAACTTTACTGTACTTTGGACTTGAACATTTAGGTATGTAATGTAATGACAAATAAACCCCCGCAAAACGGGGCTGTAACATCAAAAGTTCGAATATTTATTGGTATTTCAAACAGAAATGTGAAAGTTATGTTCTTATTTTCAGAACAGAACGGAACAGAACAGAACATTCATTCTTTTTTATGATGGTTCTCCAACTTTTGTCTGATGGCTCCGTTCTGTTCATGTCATGCTCCGCTCCGTTCTGTTCTAATCATGTGATGGGATCTTTTTTCTCAAGTTTTGCGAAAAAACAGAACTTTTTCATCTGTGTTTCAAACCGTTTATAAAATTATAGTCTGGAAAAACGTGTGTGAAGATTATATCAACGGGCGAACTGATATGGTTGATATTGCGGCGTCCTTCGGAGATCAATTTTTTGTCGCTGAACTTTTCGAAAATGGGAAAAGTTCAGGAGTCGTTGGAACTGCTGGCTATTTGAACACTCCAGAGAAACACAAAAGCACTCAATGTATGGGAAAACCGTTACGTGATCTTTCATACATGATATTATCCGTCAGTTGGGTGTGTATTAGTTCGGTACTTCAATTAAGTTAGAAAAAGTTAGAAAGAGAATCATTGGAGTTTTCAATCAAGGGTTTTCAATCAAGGGTACCGTATTTGGGCACGGCGGTCTTTCGCGAAACAAAGTCGCGGGAAACGCACGAAATCGGAACTCGCAAAAACTTTTTTCGCGGATTATTCTTTAGGGAGTTGCTTATTTTTGCGATTGGTATTTTTGGTTTGTAAGCTCAAAATACCACGAAAATTAGCAAAAGCCCGTCAATTTCAGGAGCGACAAGCGGTATCTTTTTACATTTGAATTAATAATTTTCATAAATGATACACATCCTAAATGAAGCGTTGACAAGTCAGCCCGGCGCTTGGGAGTTGCAGCAAAAATAATGCAAAAAATTCATGATTTAGCGGACGTAGAAGGCGCCGACATCTTCTTGATAACTTCAATGGCTCAGCCTGGAGCCGCCGCACTTTATCGAAAACTTGGATATTCTGGGGAAAAACGATTGGTTACCGAAGACCCCGCATTAGAAAATATGTCCGATGTCGAAAAATTTATATACGGTCGAGTGCTCGGGTTATTTGAACATGTTTTCTTTCGGAAGAATAAAAATTAGACTAGCTTCGAAAAGTGTTTATTTCTGATAACTCAAAGCATCAAGTGATTGCAACAAATAGCAGTATACAGTCTCTACTCCAAAAACGTGACGCCTAAAAGCGTTACAAAAAGACGTCATGATTGAGAGGTCATTTTAAAACCTTTTTATCGACATCAAAGCAAATTTCATCCATTTTGGAGGCTATAGGAAAAAGTCAGCGACTCCAGACCTATCACCGTGGACAGCCTAAGTAAATATGACCAATACTGGTCAGTAGTAAGGAGAATGTGCAAACCGCGGTCGCAAAACAAACAAACCAGGCGGTTGGCATATTTTACCGTCTGGAATTTAAATATAACTCTCGGCCGAAAGAGCAGCCTGCAACCATATGCGCCATGTTAGTTTTCTTAGCAAACTACTGAGCAAACTTAGCTAACTTAGCTAAGTAAAGTGTGAGGTAATATAGATGCTAAGCCATTTTTGGTTCGCGAGTGCGCTGAGCGAATATGAGTCACCAAAAAACGGCTTAGCATCTATATTACCTCACCCTTTACTTAGCTAAGTTTGCTAAGTTAGCTAATTCACCTCACTCTTCAGTTAGCTAAGTTAGCTAGTTAGCTAGAGTTTTTTGTTTTTTGCTAAATTGGGCCGCCTTTCTAAATTGGCCCGCTTTTGTAAATTTCCACGTTTTTGTAAATTGGCCCGCTTTTCGCTAATGAAATAACCGCGCGCCGCGCAGATACGCGACACTACGCGAGCAATCATTTTTGTATTTTTATTTCAGCATCATTAAGGGTAATTAGGAAATAGCGCTACTTAGGGGTTTTATATAAGGAAATCCATTATGGATAAATTATTATCAAACAAAAATGCCCAAACGAAAATCGATAACTTAAAAAACTTCCTCGAAAAAAATTAAAACCGATTTTTTACCGGTTTTGGTTTTTGAGAAAGTTTCTCCGACCAAATAGGCCGGGGAAATTATTCCAAAAACCAAAACGAAAAACCTTCTTCCAGGAATTGGATGCTGGAATGATCAGTCGATCTCGGTGGTGGTGATCAATTGCGGAAAGTCCATCGACTGGAATTGCAACATTTGCAAAGGACCGGTCGAAGTTCAATTCGACATTTCTGCCAAATTTGCGGAAAAATACCAATTTCCAGGACAAAGATTGATGACTCTTGATGAATTCGAGTCAAATGTCCGTCGAACCGCGAGGAAAAAGACGCGTTGCGCGAATCATTTCACGGAAGTCATTGAAGAACTGCTAGTATCCAAAAAAGTGGGCGTTAAATCCTGTTGCCTAATGCCATTGGAAAAGCGGTAGTTGGCAACGATGAGTTTGTAGTTGCCTTTTGGCCTGACTATATTGGCCCGACCTGCCAAAACACCAAATTGAATCTGAAGGCCGAAAATTTGACCAAAAAAGATCGTCCGCGGAGAATGCCGAAAAAAACTGCGTCAACATGCCCTCATAGCCCAAACTGCCATGATCTGGCTGGTGGAACTTCCTCCGCAAACAAACTCGCCCTGTTTTACAACAAATCGAAAACAGGATTTAATCTGATCACGATGGATTGCTTAAACGACCGTTTTGAGCAAGAATTTACGAATTTCGAAAAAACTACATTGGCTCAGTTTATGAATCAGATGAGCCGAGCTGAAAAATGCAAAAGCTGTTGGCTCGTCTTGACAAGCAGTTTGGAAGACGAAACATATTTGCACACTAATGTTGCAAACGTGCAATTTGGGAACAAATCCAATGGGATGATCTTCATCGACCCAAATGAAGCCGAACACTTCGACAATGGAAGTCGGGGAATTTGGCTCACCAAAAAAGAGAAGGAAAAGATAGCAGAAATTGCCAAAACCAAATTTAACGTACCAAAATCGAAACTTAAATTTGGCGACAACGGAACGGACGTAGTGTAATTGAAATGACTAGTAGTAGTATTTTTTGTTTCTCAAAGCCAAAAACACGTGTGCTAAACAATATATTTTTCACCAAACGAGTTTAAGCCTTTTTACTGTACCTAACATCCGCTTTGATTTTCAGTCAATAAAAAGTCGCGAAAAATTTTTACCGCGCGATAGAATATGCCAACCGCCTGGTTTGTTTGTTTTGCGACCGCGGTTTGCACATTCTCCTTACTACTCTGGTCTTTTATTTGTATTTTTTATCAGATATTTTTTGTCGGTTTTCACTGGTTACGCAATTTTGGTAGGATCTTCGCGAATGGCGTGTTCCTCTAGTTGAACTCCCATTTGCCCGAATGTACATGGACAACAGAAAAGAGTCGCTAAATAGAAAATTGTAAAAAAAACGCGGTAGGTATTTTTTTTATTACCCAGCAACGATTTCCACCAGGTCGAGTGTTTGTAATAAATTTTGGTAAATCTGACTCGGACAGCGCTCACCAAAACAGCATTGAAAACGTAACTGATAGCAAGAACAACAATCATACCCAAATGCCAGGTAGAAAATGATGTTAAATCGCAAGAATTGAAAGCACACGCATTGAGTAACAAACTAACGGATACCACTGATCATTTTGTTTCTAATATAAATAAGTTGAGAACTGTCTATTAGTGTACAGTCCCTACTCCAAATACGGATCAAAATTAAGCCATTCTAACACTAATATGTGACATAATATGTCCAAAATCATACCAATATGGACACTGCGCCCGATACGGACGGTGCTCCCAATACAAAGTTTTTTTCGAGAATCAAAACGTCCGTATTGGGAGTAGGGACTGTAATCATTTTTGAGCAAAGTGAAAAATATGTTACTAATCGTACCGTAGTCTTGATTCAGACGAATGAAAAGTCCTTATTTTTATCATTTTGTAAAAAGTACTATAATATTTTAGAAATTATTTATTGTTTTTTTTTAAATTCATAATTACAAACAAACCCTTGAAAAATAAACAGAAAAGAACCGAAGAAAAGAATAGTTAAATGGTATGGGTATTGAAATCCCCTTTCCGTTCCAAGGGCCGATAGCGAACAGGGCCAAAGTATTGGGCCTATAAAAAGCCAAAAGCAATAGGTATTTTTGCAACACAGAAGTCCGGGAATTCCTGGTATTCCAGAATTTTTGCTAGGTTTGGAACATCCGCAATTCCAGAGGCCGATTTTGACAATTCCCCTACGGGCTTCCATAGCACGAAATTTTCGAACCACATGTCTATATTCTACCGGAGTGATATAATGCAAAAAATCTAGTCGCTTTCCAACCACATGATCTAACTGAGGATAATTCAAAAATCTTATTAAAAAACTCGGTCCTTTTTTTCTATTTTACTCATTTTTAGTTTACAGGGGTTTCTTGGGCGCGTAGACCCGTAAAATGATTTTTGATTCCTTTTTAGATCTAACCAAGTTGTTTTAAACACTCGCAAACATGACCCTCCTGGTTTCTCCGCAAGCTGTAAAATGTTTTTAAATGAAACCGTCAATTTTCAAGTCATGAATTACAGTCCTTGATTCCATAAGGGCGCTTCCATAACGGCCGTTTATCCCATAACGGCCGCTTTTTTCCTTCAAAAACGGCCGTTTATTCCATAACGGCCGCTTTTTTCCTGCAAAAACGGCCGTTATGAAATTAAGGACAGTAGTCGATTTACAATTTTGGTATCCTCGCCTAAATTAATCGCAACAGAAGTTTCTTGTGTTGAACCACTTGAAATTTCCGATTCAGTGTCATTAGTAAACGACTCATTACTCCTAGCTCCATCTTGTGCTTCATTATCATTTTTGCTTCAAATGGTTTTAAAAACTCTACATTTATAAATTATTATTATTCATAACTACAATTTGTAAAGCTATTTTTGTGAAAAAATGAACGGTAACGAAAACTCCAAATATCTCTTATCTTACTTATTGGATCTTATTTTTAAACCTTAACTCTTGAGTTCCCTGTTGCGGCAATATGCCCCCGTGTCCCGTGTTTCCTGTGAAATACCTGTATATAAGTTATAGGCTATAACTTATAGCGGTTAAACTTATGAGAGTAACTCCGCCCGTATTGAACCAACAGAACATATTTTAATTTTTCCGATAAAAACAGACTTTCATTTCAAAACAATATTTACCGCGTAACACGGCATATCATTTCTAGCGTTTAAAATTAGCTAACTTTAATTAAATTCGTGCTCATTTAGGTTGAATTAATTGGTAATTTTGAACCATATTCTATAATTTGTAGTAACTATAGCTGTGTTTGTATTTTCATCAATTCGTTCGACATTGATGTAAAGATTCCTGCCAATACACTTGGCGTTGTATTTGTAGTCGTCGATATCTATTTTAACCATACTCAAGTCATTATAACTAAAAAATGTAAAATTGCACTTCTTTAGAGGTTAACGAACATTTGTGATTGATAAATTATAAAGTTTCAATAGAACAAACTTGCAACATATAATATGTTACATATCTTTTCACCATATAATGCGTAGCGTAAAAACAATTTATACCCTTCTGCGCAATTTTTCGGCCAATATTACGTAATAAAATGTTTTTCGACAAAAATTTCGGCCAGATTATTGTGCAGGGGGTGTAGTAAAAAATGTTTTGGACAGTTCACGAACACAAGTAATAGATTTTAGACTCTAAGTAAATTGTAAAAGAAACAATGAGATTGGATATGTAATACATTTACACCCATCGCAGGGTTTGAAACGTTGGCTAAATCTGGTGCTTTTTCCTAACACCTATCGGAACTAATCTCGCGAAAGTGTTTTCAAAAAACTGCAGGATAAGTATGTAGTACGTAGGAGGATATTAAAATGTAAAATCGCGAAATAATACATTTTTGCAAGTTCACTATGAGAACGATAACTGCGTAGCAAAGTACTACAGTCTAGAAGAACGACTCAAATTGAAGCCGGAAATTTTGTTTAGAGTTAACCTAGAGGTCTAAAATCGAGTCCATTTTCCGTCTATCCATAAATTGTCTGGGGCAAAACCGTTCCCCACGAGGTGACAGAGTTACCGGCATATATTAATTCCTTGGTGACTTTGTCACGTCAAAAAAATTGACAGAGTTTAGGCATTCGGTCAAAAAAAAAAAATGTCCACAAAAAGGTCTGACAAAGCATATTGAAACCGATCCGCTTAGCCATACACCAAAATCATAATTTTCCCAAAAAAACGGGTTTTTCATTATGATTTTGAGTAAAATGGCCATTTTTCACGTGCTTAGAGNGCGCAATACTTTCGCCCCTATTTTCCATTATCTTAGATTCGCCTACGCATTTTCAACCATACGCCCACACAATGTACCGTTATCTAGGTAACATGACCCTATTTTCCGTTATCTTAGATCCATTTAGCCCCAAACTTTCCTATCTTAAAGATAAAGGTACATCTGGTGTATTATAAAGTTTCAATAGAAAAAACTTGCAACATATAATATGTTACTTATTTTTTCACCATATAATGCGTAGTGTTTAGGCGGACTAAAAACAATTTTATACCCTTCTGCGTAATTTTTTGGGCAATATTACGTAATAAAATGTTTTCTGGTGCTTTTTCCTAATACCTAACGGAACTTATCTTGCGAAAGTGTTTTCAAAAAACTGCAAGATAAGTACGTAGGAGGATATTAAAATGTAAAATCTCGAAATAATACATTTTTGCAAGTTCACTACTACCAACCTGATTGTATGAGAACGATAACTGCGTAGTAAAGTACTACAGTCTAGAAGAACGACTCAAATTGAAGCCGGAAATTCTGTTTAGAGTTAACCTAGAGGTCTAAAATCGATTGGATTTTCGTCTATCCAGAAATTGTCTGCGGCAAAACCGTTCCCCACGAGGTGACAGAGTTACCGGCATATATTAATTCCTTGGTGACTTTGTCACGTCAAAAAAATTGACAGATTTTAGACAAAAACAAATTGTCCACAAAAAAGTCTGACAAAGCATATTAAATAATAACACTTCCAAACTAGATATTGTATAACTAACTAACGGTTGACGAACGGAAACCAATGAAAAAAATTTGATTTGAAGAAAAAACTGATATTTTGTTAAATTAGCTGAAAACATAAACCGTATACCGTGTGCTGAAGCTTAAACTGGCGTGCTTCGACTAATTTTAATATTATTTCAAGACTATTTTGGCATCACTGCGACAGGCTGAGTTTCGACACACGGTAAATCGGACCATACAAAAAAAATAATGAGAACTTTCCGTCAGATTGGAACCCAATATAATTCTTAAACTTATTATATTTGTATTATTGTTTTTTATTTAAATGTTCTTACCTATTATACTGAAAATAATAATTAAAAAAGGCTCAGCAAAAATGTAATTTCTCTGCGATTATCATATTTAAATAAGTTCCATGACAACGTGCTGCTCAACTGCGTATAATTAAATAAATACCAATTAGNAAATAAAAAATCGTTATTTATTTTACATTTTTGCGTTTATTTTTTGTTTATTTATTGCATTTTTTGCCTCATTTTCTATGCAGGTTAGCTGAATCGAGAATTCGCCCGAACCCGAAATCGCCCAAAACCAGAAAACGCCAAAAACGCCAGAAACTCGTATCATTAAATAATAACACTTCTAAACTAGATATTGTATAACTAACTAACGGTTGACGAACGGAAACCAATAAAAAATTTGATTTGAAGAAAAAACTGATATTTGGTTAAATTAGCTGAAAAACATAAACCGCGTACCGTGTGCTGAAGTTTAAACTGGCGTGCTTCGACTAATTTTCATATTATTATAAGGCTATTTTGGCATCACCGCGACAGGCTGAGTTTCGGCACACGGTAAATCGGACTATACGAAAAAATATTGAGAATTTTCCGTCAGATTGGGACCCAATATTTTTTTAATAGTTTCCCAATCATTGAAAACGGGGTTACATTCTTAAACTAATTATATTTGTATTATTGTTTTTTATTTAAATGTTCTTACCTATTATACTGAAAATAATAATTAAAAAAGGCTCAGCAAAAATGTAATTTCTCTGCGATTATCATATTTAAATAAGTTCCATGACAACGTGCTGCTCAACTGCGTATAATTAAATAAATACCAATTAGAATTACATTTTTTTATTAAATGAAAAATGGCATCTATCAAATGATGGAAAAAAGAAATAAATATTCATCCAATCAAAATCTGTACTTTTTTTCTTTCTTTGAAAAGTTTTCATTGAACGAATGATAAGGTGCAAAAATATATAAGAATCAGGGTTGAAAGATAATATGATAAGGTCAAGGTCAAGGTCACCAAGCCAAAAAAGCGGCAAAATAATTTTTTTTATTTGAAAATGCGACTATTACAAAAAGCACCGGTTAAACCCGAAGAAGGCTCAATTTTGAAAAAAAAAACAAAGTTATGAATTTAAACTCTAGGTTAACATTACATGGAACATTTCCACGCTTTGTCATTACCCCAAATTCCGTGTTTTCTTAATTGAAGCGAATTCTTCGGGCTTCATAAATTATGATTCAATAATGATGTCGAAATGAAGCTAGTGAATCAATTATCGATATGAGACATAGATTATCTGTTCAACCCCGAGTTCAGTAGATAGATTAAAAAGTAAATATGAAAAGACACTCTTAAGCACAAATTGGTGCCGCTTGAGAGCAAATAACCGGTACAAAATAACCGGTACAAAATGATCTCAAATTCTTGAATAAGTCGCAGCAAAAAAAAAATCCAGAAACATTTAATTTTTTCTCTGAATTTGACTTTAGATTTTTTATTTTTCGAAAAAGTTAGGATCTTAAAAAAAAAATTTTTTTTTATCATAACTTCTGAACTTTTAATTTTTTTTTTGAAATTTGATTAATTTTATTTCTTTCTTAAATATCTTTATGAGTATTAATTTCATATTTATTCATATTTCGTGTAATTTTTAGAAATTATTTTTGTCCAGTTTTATCAAATTATTTTATGTTTTGGTACTCTATAGCGCCACCATATTGAATCTCCAAAATCTCAGTTTATAATTCTTTTTTTATCTAACTACTAACTTGTACGATTAAATTGTATGTGTTAAATTGTGTATGTGTGTTCAGTATTGGCTACATTATCGAACATGAACTTTTTTCTTGATATTTGGTTGATTTTGGCATTTCAGATTTGAGTGAGGTGATTGAGGCGTCTTCCGTGTCATGAACTTCGGATACGAGACAGCTAAATAATTTTAAGCTTGAATCTTTTAAGCTGGATCGACGGCGACCGGTCAGTCGGAATGATTTTCGGCGTTTCGAGTTTTTCGTCAGTGAGGAGCCCGCCGCCGAACTTTTCGAGATCGAAATTGTGTCTTGTACTTTTACGGTTGGCTCTTTGGGACATGAAGCGGCTGAATCTAGGAAGAATAGTTGGTGACTGCAATGAGTTAAGGTCAGAGAAGTTTAAAAAATGCCCGGAAGTTAACGAAATTAATTTAAGATAACAGTCAGTTGGCGTCAACTTTTAAACTTTAAGGAGGGGTCCGTCGGGTTGTTTTCAAACTTGACGTTTGAGAAAAACGCTTTTTAGAACGTTATATTGTCGTAATTTTGAAAGCTCGAAATTTCTAGATTTCAGTAGCCAAATGAACTTGGTCATGCTTTATAATATTAGCTAACATTTTGAACTGTAGTAAAAACATTAAATTTAGGACAGCAATACGCTTTACTGATTTTCAAGTTTAGTTTGTACACAACATGACGGACCCCTCCTTAAGTTGACACAATGTGTAAAGTTTAAAAAAATTCTAGAAGTTAACAAAATTCATGGAAGTTAACACCTATTTCACCCCATCGTTTGGTTAACTTCCGTAGACAGGCGGTTATTTGTTAGAGGTGCATCTGTTACAGTCGCATTTTTATCAATATTATATAAGGTAAGAACCCTCAGGTTCGGATGACATTTATTTTACTATACAAATTATTAGAAATTTCTATAGTTTTAAGTTTTGTTTAATGTATGAATTGGGTTAGTACCTTCTGAATTGACTTACCTGGTGTTGAAGCAGGAGACTCATCCGTAGACTTAGAAGTCGATTCTTTTGACGTTTCTTCAAAATGCACTGAAATTTTTTCAATTTTTTCCGGCTCGAGAGTTTCAATTGGCGTTTTTGAATTTTTAATCGGTATAAGTGGTTCAGATTCCGTTGGTTCTTCTGAGATTTCAACAGTGGCCTGGATATGAATTGGGCTATTTACGTCTGTGCCGTTAGTTTCAGATGCAGTTTTTGCTTCCAATTTCGTGTCCGGCTTAATTTCCGGTTTCATTTCCGGTTTCATTTCTGATCTCGTTTCTAGCTTTGTTTCAGATTTTGATTCTTGGTTCCTTTTTGCTCTTTGACTTTTTCTAATTTCAGACGGACGCATCAGATTTTCGTTAACAATTTCGCTTTTGGCGGCATCTAAGCGCGACTGATGCGCGCGGCGCGCATCCTCGGCCGCAATTATTCCCAGCGCGGCTTGAATGGTCTGATCGACTAACTCTTCGGCGATCACTTGGGTTTCGAGATGGAAAAATTCAACTTCTTCATCGTGGTACTGCTTCTCGAGCTCATCATCAAGATCATCAAAGATTGACTCGAGTAAATTTGAGTTGCTTATTTTGCGACTGTTATCTGAAAAGAAAAAGTTTTAAAATAATAAAAGAAAACATTAAAAATGGGTCTGATAACCTTTTTTCACAAAAAACCGCCGGAGCTTCGTATGTACTGGTGTGGGTAACGAGTTTGTCACCGAGCTGAACGGAACTCGTCGCATATTGACGAGTCCCATAGGCTATGGGCCATAGCTCAACATACGACGAGGCCCGTTGAGCTCGGTGACAAACTCTTTACCAACACCAGTATTTGCCAAATTAAATTTTTTAACTGAACGATTTTTTAGTTATACCCGGTGAAATACAAATCTTGGTACATACTTATTTGGTTTTTGCCTTTCTCAGTTTTAAAACACCATTTTTTCCATTATTTCTTGACAGATTTGGATTCAAGAGATTCAATGTGTCAGTAATGATGCTTGTCAGAAAAATTGCCGAAACGTTTTCCCACTTTAGACTTATGAAAAGTGCTGAATATGCGATTTGTTAGGACTTTTTGGCGTTTGGTTAAACACTCCCTCTTTGTTTGACCGATTTGGAGTCAACAATTGTCAAGTTCAAGATAAAAAAACTACTACTATATGACTCCAGATGACCTTAAAACGGATCCAAACAAAAGAACTATTTGATAATCAAATTAATTCAAGCAACAGCTGTCTAAAAGAGAAATTCACAATGATAGAAGGTGGTTGTTAAGGCTGCTACATTGTACATTACTACAGTGGCGATTCTGTTTTATTCGGATAAATAACGTTTCAACCCAAGGTAATGGTTTTAAACTTGTCGACAATAAAATCATAAAAAAAAAATTGAGAAGGGTTATCATCGTAAACGGGAAAGTTATAATTCGGCTTGTTTAAAACTTTTGAAACCTTCTACTCTTTTCTCCAATCCAGGATTGGCAATCCTTTTTTCTCAAAAAATCTCTTTAGATGTTCACGTTTTGCGATTCTTAACACTTACACAACCAACTATAACTGTCCGGTTATCCGCTTTTATTCGGGAGCGCCTCACTTGGGCCGCAAAGCTTCAGTTGGGCCAAGCTTCACTTAGGCCATAGGGTAGTCCGACGGCAATCCCCGGCGCCTTCGGCCCAAGTGAAGCTTTTGGCCCAAGTGAAGCTTTTGGCCCAAGTGAAGCATTACCCAATAAAACCTAGAAGTTCGGCCAAAGTGAATCGTTCGGCCCAATTGAAGCCCTTGTTTGTCAGAAAAGATTTATGGCTAGATTTTTGGAATTTTACTTGAGACTGTGAAACAAATTTGCTAAAACATCGGCCTGACAAACATGCACAATTTGGCAATCACGTCAATTTTTCTGAAAAAGTACACAATTTGAGGGTGCACAATTTGAAAGTCGTGACTTTACATGTATGTAAATGAATTAACTTACCCGAGCTAGTTGACTTGATGGCAGTGGGGTCATCCGGTGACCTCATGGCTAATCGTCCAGGCGGCCTGTGTAAACTATTTCTCTTTGGCGCTTCTCTAATAATTTCCACTTCTTCCGGTTCGTCCTCCTCTTCAATCGTCCCGAGGCTATAGCCCGGGTTGTCTGGTTCGGTATACTCAAACTGAGTCGAATGAAAGTACTCGTCAAGACTTTTCAATACAAATTCACCAACATCAGCACAAAACCGTCTTGGTCAACAAGAGTCAAGAAAAAAAAAATGAAAAAAAAGCTCGCGAAAGAGGGCTGCCTGAGCAAATGCGGCACTAAATTGCGTGCGTATGACGCGCCACGGACGTTTTCCAAATGTCAAAAAGATTCTCAAAATTTGTTTTTTTTTTCACCGAACCAAAAAATAGTAAAAAAAAAACAATTGGAAAAATAATAATATTTTTTTTGGAGCAGCAGTTTTTTGCTGTGGCTGGAACATGGCTGTGTTCCGAGCGCCTTTGCATGCCCCTCGGGGAGATCATCGGTGGGGTTCAACACTACTGAATTAATTTGGATATTTTTTACGATGAAAAGAACAAAAAATTTATTGGCTCAAAATCGACAGAAGAAAATGTCCAAAATGTCACACTCCTCCCCGCCCTAAAAATGAGTCAAATTTGCGATTGAAAATGAAAGTTGTATCTGAATTAGCACGTTGAAAAACATATAAACACGATCGTGGTCATGCGGATTAGAACATTCGTGTGTGCGGTTCAATTTTCGACGAAATTTATTAGACATGTGACGTCTTTTTAATCTAATTTTGCAAATGTTTTTAATAATTCAGCCATTACTTAATGTTCTCAGAAATTTCTAGGTAATTGTTCTTTACTACGGATAAAAATTGAGCTTATTTGCTGATTATTTAATTTTCGATAGATTAATCGAACATGGCATTAACTCGCAGGGGTCCATTCCGCCCTATGTTCCCGTCTGAAGCAATTTTTGAAGTAAATTGCGCTGTTTTTGTCACTCTTCCCATTAAAATTTAAACATATCAAAAATTATATTTACGAAAATTATATTTTATGAAAATTTTATTTAAGAAAAATGAACAGTAAAAATGATTTATTTTCTACCAACTTGATTTAACTTGTGGTGACATAAACTTTCTGGAACTGGCCAGAAATTTTCTATCTAAGAATATTAAAAAAAATTAAGCAAAACAATAAACCAGACGAATCAGCGCCACAACGCGGGTTAACTATTTGAGGGACTATTTGTTTGGTAACAATCACAATCCCGAGTTCAATTAAGTTTTTCATTTGAAATTAACCTCTGCATCTGAGTTAGGGATGAAGTATACAGTTTAAATTTGAGTATTTTTCAGTAGATTTTTTATAAAAAACAAACTGAACAAAAGTTGAGAATATAATGCATAACCAGTGGTCCTGGACCACCCACGGTTAATGTAAATTAAGATAAATGGCGCTAGAATATATTATTTACCGTAATTTACGGTTGTTTAGGACTCGTGAGAAAATGTAAAACGCATTTTAATCCTATTTTGTGGTATTGTTCATTTAACGGATATCTCGTATTCTTGAATATAGTTTACAATTTTCTTAAGTGCGTTGACAGTCTCAGTAATTTTCCCAAAATATCATACAAAAATTGATAGCGTTAACTTTTACGCTCCAAATCGAGTAAACAGTCCCGTTTTGTATAATTGTATCATATATGATAATATTTAGACGTCCATTATAATTTGAAACGAGATAGTAAAATAGAATACAGACCTTGCGCCTACTAGTCGGCGTTTTACATGAATTTCCGCCGTTTTTTCTTATTTTAAAGATAGCCAAACAAGAGTTTTTTCCGCACGTCAAAAACTCGAATATTTCCACCTAGAAAAAGCGGGATAAAAGATGGCGGAAATTCATGTAAAACGCCGAGTAGGACGTTGTTTCCGAAATACATGACCAGAATTGGCTTATTATTCATAATTTATGAGGTTGTATGTATATACTTTACGAAAACAAAAGCTTACGAATTCGGCGCAGAACGGCAAATTTAAGAGCTCTGGGAGGTCGAATTATGCAACAGTCAAAGCTAAAACCAGAAACGAGCACAGTCATTGCTCCCAAATCGGACGCTTTTTTGTGAAAAAATGTCCCCAAAACAGTCGAAAAATGGACAGTTTATGACAAATCACCCCAATGCGGACGCTATTTTGGAGAATAAAACACGTCCGTATTGGAAGAAGGGACTGTAAATCATTTTATTTTGAATCTTAACCCGTTAATCAAGGATCTAATCAGACGATCAATTGGCCATACTAAATAATGCTTGATTAGACTGGGTTCATGCATGGCTGCGTTTGCCCTTGAAATAAATGTTGAAAACGCATTTTACAGGTGATAGATAAAAAGAAGCCCCTTTAGTTAAATGACCCGATCGGGATATTAATATATCATAAATAATAAGGTAAATCGAGTTTACATCAAATATCAGTATATCTTTTAGCAAATATTTAAATCTTCTTTTTAGATTTTTGTCATAAAAATATACAGTGGCATATATCAGAGTAACCTCTGGTGAGAAATTTTTTCGAGAAAAACTGTTTTGGCCAAATTGTATAGCTCAAAAAGTTGGACAAAAATGGGGTAATGTGATAATCCAGAAATGTCTATATAGAGCGAATGTCTATATAGAGCGTTAGCCACAAAAACGCTCTATTATATGTCAAAGCTAAAAAGTTTCCGTTTTTTAAAATGGCTCATTTTCTCTTTTGTACACAGGGTGCGTCGTTATGTTACAATTTTTCCCGCCCGTGCTATTATGTTTTACTTTTTTGAGAAAATATTTTCCCCTAAAAATATCTTTCTTGTTAAGCCCAATTATGTGTCATTTTCCCGCTCGGACCATTATGATTCATTATTTTTCGAATTTTCGTGAGACATAACGGGCATCCTATGTATTAGTTTTCTAGAAAAAAAGGGCAAATTTTGGGCTTTGATATATAACGTAGGGCGTTTCGGTCTAACTATGCGAGCTCTACAATTTGCTCAAAACAGTTTTTCTCGGAAAAATTTCTCCTCGGAGGTTACTCTGATGTCCGGTCTTAAAACGGTCGAATACATTTTTGTATCATATAAAGTGAATTTCTCTATAAGTTTTCATAATAATAGATATCATAGTTTATGGTGAATCTTTTCCTTACTTCATTATAATCTTCCAGATCATAAAACAGTCCGGTATCTATGTCCTCATTTTCGTCATCTGTCGTTTCTTCCTCGTCGTCTTCGGCAGCAGCGGCATTGACAGCTTTTTGGAATGCATTTCCCGGATCAAAATCACTCACGGAGCTACATGTTGACACTAGTGATAAGTCAGACAAGTTCGATTTCATACGGACATCGAAGCTGTTTGGCGAGAGTGATAAATCAGACAAATTTTTCTTGGCCCTCAAATCGTAACCATTGCTTTTTTTCTGTTTTACAAACCGAAAATATTTCAGACAGTATATTTGAAAAAATATCTCTGGATAAAATTCGAAATATGTAGTAAATTCGAAAATTACACAAATCTAGAATAAAAAAACATACAGTCCCGACCTTCCAGTTGTGCACCCTAATTGTTAACCCCCAAACACGATTATTGAGCACATCCCCGTCCCCTCATTTAGTTTTCTCTGACTGTTCGTAATTGCTCACTATAGACACATCGATGGCCTTGAATAGAATAGACATACACTCGAAAAGTCCCCGACCACCCCTGGACACTTTTTGGTCGATTTTATACAAAATGGTACAATTTTGAGAAGGTGGTACGGTTTTGTGTGCGCTTTTTGTACGTGTATGAACGATCTCCGTGATTTCACTTTATCAATTTTGAACCGGTCTCAGATAGTCAAAATTTAAAATTAATTTTGTTTGTTTTTAATGCCGAGAACTGTGTGAAACAGTGCCTTTGCGATTGGCCATCGGTCGTTGCCATTCGCTCGATTGGGTGCCCGTGGCGTCGACCTTATTTATCGACGACGGGCAAGTGGGTCGTCAGCGAGTGGATTGGCAAACAATGCCCAGTGTCACTTAAAGAAACTGTTCAGATATTATTAAGTCAAAATGTGTTTCAAAAAAAAATGTTTATGTGAGTTTGAAGTACAAACATCTCTAAGAGAAAGAAAAATAAGCCATGACCATCAAATTTTTTCGAAAAAAANGACGACGGGCAAGTGGGTCGTCAGCGAGTGGATTGGCAAACAATGCCCAGTGTCACTTAAAGAAACTGTTCAGATATTATTAAGTCAAAATGTGTTTCAAAAAAAATGTTTATGTGAGTTTGAAGTACAAACATCTCTAAGTCGTCATAGTCTATGACTCATAGATCATTGCGGCGAGTAAAGTGTATGAAAAGCTTGTTTAAATTTAAAATCGTGTTGTATATCTCACCGATTTCTCCCCGGGAGTTAAATATTCAATTGAGGGACATAAAAGGTCACTTATTTATCAATAAAAGTTAATGCCTGAAATAAGGAGTTCGGGACTTCTATTTTTGTGTTAAAAATTAACGAATGATAAGGCAAATAGACTATTTGAAATAGTGAAATATTTTTTACGAAACACCAAATTCGTATCAAATCTTTCCGGAAGTCATTATTATCATTATTATCCAAATGTTTAAACAAAAAAATCCGTGTCAAGAAATGAAAAAAAAGAAAATTGAAAAAAAATAACAAAAAATTGAAAAAACACGAAAATACAAAACATCCTAAGACGAATAAACTAATTTTTTTTGGATTAAGCGTTTTTTGGTTTCGTCTTACTCCCGGTTAAACTAGTTAGTATTTGAATATAACTGGTTAGGTGGTATATAAAAAAAAATGAAAAAAAAAATTATACAGCCTAAGCTTAGCTAAGAAGTAGCAGTTTGTTTTATTGAAATGCATTAAAATGAAATAAATAAATGACCAGAAAAAATTTAAAACAAAACCAATATCGAAAATTATATTTTTCGTCAATTTTTGTCAGATAATGCAAATAAAAAATGATTTTTCGACCATCCCGGATGGTCGATAGGCCGTAGACGGATGGTCGACCACCCACCGCCCATCCGCATCTGGGTATCCCATAGCCTATGGGCCATAGGGTATTTGAACAATTTGGGCCCTTTATTGGTGGTTCTCATAATCAAAAGACATTTTAAAAATAATTTATTAATAACCTGAAACGTAGAAAATGTTCATGTACGGCTAGGGCACAGACAGTTGCCTGCGAGTTAAAATACGGATGAGAGTTTTTCATCAAGTTGTCTGGTAGATGGATTTATGTGTATATGACATGTGCAGGTGACGTGAACTTTCAGATTAAATGGACTGCCCTAGACAGCTAATCGAAATACAAGACATTCTGATGACTAAAAAGTGTCTAATAACGGGTAAAATATTAATTACAAAAAAATGATAATAAAACATTAATTATTATTTATTAGGGTGTTTTAATCAAACAACATTTTCGTACAGTCTTCTACTGGATTTCCCCCAACATTTTATACGATAGGACTTACTCATATAGGGCCATCCTAATAGGACTGTGATGTCTCTGTAGATGTGCATATGATATGCAGCATATCTCTCTTTATGTGCACGTTTTTCCGAAATAAAAAATGAACATCTAGAGAGGTGAAGGGACCCTTCACTGAAGGGTACTTTCGCGATCACTATTTTGTCGCGAATTGTTGTTGAAAATATTGTTTCGCGACCATGTTGTTTTTAACAAGGTTTCGCAACCATTTTTCTAGCTAAAAAGAGTGGTCACGAAACTTCACCCAAAAAAACATTTTGCGACCATTTGTTCGCGAAACCATATTTTGAAGAACAATTCGCGACTATACATTTGGTCGCGAAAGTACTCATAAACGGGTTTTTTCGCGATCACAAAAATCGGTAAAATTGATCTGTGAATGTAATTTGTCGGTTTGTAGCCATTGAAGATTTTGTAAAACCACATAAAAATAATTCAAAAAATCTTTACAGATTCCTTTTTTATGTGTAAATACCCATATTTTCTAATTAGAATTAAATAAACTTGAATCCGGTTTTGCGAAAAATAACGAAAAATGGATCCATCGAGAATTCGGGTGGCACTTTTTAACTACGGTATTAAACTAGGGCATTTAGGGCAAGAGTTAACTTTTTGCCTCGAAATAATCTTACCGGTTAAGTCGTTTCTGGCTCCCGTGTTATTCTCTGAATATTTCAAACGAAAATAAGAAAACAAAGGAAAAAAAAGCTCTAAACTTTTGCGTTCGCTCAAATTTCAAAAGATAAATTTTGTTAAACCAACAATGAGGGTGACGCGCGCACCATAAAAAAGATTTCAAGTATATTTTCACGGTCGATTAGCGGTTCAATAAGTAACGGATTTATACCGTTCGAAGACAATTGTAGCTAACCGTATTAAAATTTACGAGTCAATTCCTGCCAGGCTTATTGGCTATTTTTTCACAACATTTAGAACCCGGCCTTGAACTGTCTCAATCGTGCGTTGATATTATGTACATGGAAGAGAACAAACGTTGCCCAAATTGACATTACGATAGTTTAACCCGCCAACTCCAATATTTCTCAACTTTAAGCACGTATTCATTATAACACTGTA
The DNA here is from genome assembly GCA_004367875.1 of Oikopleura albicans. Taxonomy (NCBI): domain Eukaryota; kingdom Metazoa; phylum Chordata; class Appendicularia; order Copelata; family Oikopleuridae; genus Oikopleura; species Oikopleura albicans. The sequence continues at coordinate 35,703 of SCLG01000167.1, read as the reverse complement.
TAGGACTAATACGATTCTCGAATATGGGTTTCATTTGGGCATTATTTTCTATAGTTTTAGCGATTTTTTTGAATACATTTTCGAGTTTTTTTAGTGCGTTAAAATCTATGATGAAGTGAAAATAACGCAATTATTTTTCCTACGATTAACCCTTAGAAGCCCTTAAGTTGTACGGGAATCAATTTTCACATATGATTCCAAGAAGACTTGAATGGCTGCGCTTCGCAATTCTATGGGTTAAGTGCTACATATGAGTTTTTACGCTTTTTCCTTGACTAATCAAGGTTTTTTAATGCAAAAACTTAAAATATGTAGTTTTACAAACTCTTTTCTAAAAATCTTTGAAATAAAGTTTAATTAAAATGAAAAAATTGTACCGGTTGAGTTTCATGAAAATCGGCCGAGCGTTTCTAGATTGCTTGTTAATTTTTTCGATTGATTTTTCAGGCTGTTTCTTACTTGTGTCGCTCAAATCAATCGAATAAATTTACAAACAATCTAGAAACGTTCGGCCAATTTTCATGAAACTCGACCGGTAGTAGTTTTTATACATATTTTTTGTTTAAGTTTGCGAGTAGGTTTATAAGTAGATTTTTGAATGGGGTTTTTGAATGGGTTTTATATGATCTTATATAATTATTAATTATTCACTATGATTATTAATGTATACTAAATGAAGTTCACATTTGGGCGAAAAAACGGAGTTAAAAAGATGTTTTCAAAAATAAATTAAATGACGAAGGCAAGTTATATTACATGTACTCGCTTCCCGTCTTCCATTGATTCATTTTCCAAACAAAGGATTTCAGACAATCGACTTTCAAACAAATTGTACATTTCCGTAATTTACGACTATTACATCACTTTTTCATTAATTGTTCTTGGCCTTGAATTTATAACATAACTTATACGTTTATCTCTCTACCTGGGCACACTTCTTTTTGTCAAAAAAAGTAAATTCGTAGCGTTTACTGGATAAGAATGGTTGACCGTTGAATTTTTCAAAAAATTCTATTCTTTTGTATTCGACGTATTGCCTCTTCTCCCTTCTCTTTGTTTCATTAGCCCTGCGGCAGAAAAAAAGTCGGCACGTGTTTTTGAATTAACAAATTCAATAAAAGTGATAAATGAACACAAAAAAGAGGAAAAAAAAGAAAATTATTAACTATCGAATCACAGTTTTTGCGCATTGATTAAAAAGGGTAAAATCATTTGTCTCAAAAATTTCATTTAGTGTGCCAAAGTGGGACTGAATGGGTACAATATGATGTTTCCTCATTAAAATAAATAAATCATTTTATTAATCATTTTTCGCATGAATTTTGGACTACCGTACGTGTTTCTATTTTTTATATTAACCTCAATTAACCCTTATAAAGCTTTATATGACAACAGCACGTATACACTGTAATTGATGTACTGTACTGTAATTGTACTGTACTGTACTGTACTGTAACTGTAACTGTACTGTACTGTAATTGTTGACTGTACTGTAATTGATGTTTTAAAGCAGTTTCAGCCACTCTACACTTATATTGCCGAAATGTTATACACCACCAGGCGGTGAACATCTAACCATTAGAAATAAGAGTTTGCATTTGAAATAAAAATTTGTATTCTCCGCGCAACACCTGGTTGGTAAATTACAATATGATTTTTTATGATTATTTTTGTCTTTGAAGTTATTTTATCTTGCACGTAGTTATCTTACAATAATGTATACGTTTTATCATTTCGACGATTACACACTGCGCAGTTATATTGCCGATTTTGCAAATAGTTTTGCAACATAACTGTACAAGGGGTTATGGGCCATATTGTACAGTGTTAGTTTAAGGGCGTTGGATTAGGCACAAGAGGGATTTCTGTGGGGGGTCAGTAATGAAACCGAATTTACAAAAAAAAATAATGGCAAAATAAAATTGTTTGGGCGTTAGAGAGCAAAATAAAGCGCGGAAATTGGTCGTTTAACTACAGCTTCGTTTTGTGCAAAATGGGGAATGCTGGTTTTGGGTTTTGCTCGCCGAAACAATACTACTGCTTAGAGCTTGGGCCGTGCCCAAAAATAGCTAGCTTTTCCAAATCGTGGTTAGTATGTATCGCAATTAAACCACAATTGTGTCTGTTACCTATTTTATCCTTGATTAGTTACAAATAGAACATACAGAAATTGTATAGCAATTGAATTCTCTTTTTCTAACCTAAAATGGCAATTTAAAGATCAAGGCCAAACCCAATGGCAATGACCCTCGAAGGTATAATCTGACAATGTCTGACAAAAATGAAAGGATCATATTTGCAAGAAAATAAAGGAAACTAAATTTTTCGTTTTGACAATATTATCATATATCGATCCCAACATCTTAAAGTTTCGTTTAAAAGAGAATAATTTTAACTACAGGGTGAGGTAATATAGATGTTAAGCCGTTTTTGGTTCGCGAGTGCGCTGAGCGAATATAAGTCACCAAAAAATGGCTTAGCATCTATATTACCTCACCCCGTAGGGTGGTTAACATATTTTTAGAAGGCGTTAGATCACGACCAAGGGTTGAACAGGGGTAAACCTGCACACGGGAAAAATATCAAATATTTGCAAATGAGATTTTGATTATAAAAAAAACAATTTATGTGTTCAACGTGGTGATATGTTCACTTTGTTTCCATCAAGCCGTCGCGAGTTAGATATGAATGATAAAGAATAAAATAACCATAAAAATGAAATAAAATATCTTTGTTATATTCAGGGGTAACAATGTATAGGGTATACTGTATAGCAGTACAGTAAGCTACATACTGTTAGGCAGTGTTCAAAGCGTTGACAACCGCTTTCGTTAGGCGTTAAGCCAGATTGAAGCGTTGGCCAATGTTTCCAGTACTACTGTTAGGCACTTTCACTTTTTTTTTCACATTGTGGCTTCGGCTTTTCTATAGCAAGTATTTGTTAAATTTTGCAGTCAAAACTAGTCAAAACCCAACTCAAAAACCTACTAAAACCCTGCTCAAAACCTACTCAAACCCTACTCAAAACCAACTGAAAACCTACTCAAAACCTACTCAAAATATACTCAAAACTTACTCAAAACCGTTCTCAAAACCGTTTGCTTTTGTTTTTAGGGGCTGAAGTATACAACCTGTTTATATCACCAAACTGGTTGTTTATCAAATCTCGACAGTTGGTACATTACCTTATGAAACAGTTGGTGCATTTCTTTATAGATAGAGTTTATAGATAGTCTCTTTGTGCACGGGTATTTGAATGTACCCGAACGTATACATTGGACAAACTTACTTACAGTATTTTTGAATAGGAAACATAAAACAAAGGGTTTTTGGCGTCGTGCTGTTTTTAAAAATAATAAAAAAAGAGTTTCGATACTCGTGTGAATAATCTTAAACCGCACGTTCATTTAAAACAGATTAGACCACTGAATGATGTCGGCTGAACAGGACGATTAGTCAGATTAAAATGCCGCATCTCCTTCTCATCTCTATGTACGCAAAATCAATTATTTTCTGTTGATTTAACATTTAATGATTAATGTTTGAATTTTAAGCGCAAAATATCGGTTTTTTCATATGTACTTATGTATAGTAGCACTTATTCATGTATAGTGAATGACATACAGTCCCCACCCCAAATAGGTAACACCCAAATAGGTAACAAAAATTTCAGAATGATGTTGTTACCTATTTGGGGTGGGGACTGTAGTTGTATTTTCAAAAATTTATGTCAATCGCAAACCAATTTGAGCAAACTTGCTGACAAACGTTGAAGATAGATATGTGTGCCCTAGAGTACGGATTAAAGTAAATAATAGGTGAAAAGACTTTTTCCGCAACATTTAGAGTAATAAAGTAAAACTTGTTTATCTCATAACAATTACCCCTATTTTTGCGTTTTTATCCGTTTTTGTACTCATCCGATTTTTTACTCATTTTTCATTTCTGTCCTCCGAGCCCTCAATACCATCGAAAAAAGAGTACTAGTAACACTATTTTAGAAACTATTTTAATTGTCTTATTCACTTTGTGTGTATTTTAACTTGTATACCAACTGTAGGCACATTGCGGGACGTTGCGAGTTAACCTCCCGTGATGAACTTCCGTGGCGCATATTTACCAAGTCGCATAGCGACTCGGTAAATATGGGTCACATATATATACGAATTTACGCAAATAAAAGCTCAAATAGATTTAGAATATAATTATAACGTTGTCTCAATTCACTTTGCAACAACATTAATGTGACTGTGCTGCTGTCCGGTGTATTTGTCATAATAACTGAGCTCTAGACGCTTTTAGCGTTACGACATTAGCTCCACTAAATACATAAAAATCGAGCATATAAATACAGTCATAATTAAACAAAGACACTGACACACGCGATGCGGCCCTTTAACCAGTCACATATTCAATAAAGTAATTAGCAGATATCATAGAGAGTTTCAATTGAAGGCAGTGCAATTGATGACTCAAGTGGGATTCGAACCCACGCCCCCGAATAACGCTATCGCATGGAGCGGAAAGAGCGCTGTGCATTGCCCGTCGGTCCGGCGTGGATCTTTCATTTATTGGAAGGACGCTGTTACCGCAATCCACAGATAACGTTTTCAACATAGCGATCGGCCGGACGCCGACGAATGCGCTTTCTAGGTCCGAAAAACTGGGCTTAGGGTTTATGCTGAACCGCGAACTCACACTACATGGGATAGAAACGGTTATGGAAAACGAACGCGATCATACGCATGCTTTTATACTACAATCTCTACTGGACAGAATGTTTCATGAGGCAATGGATCGGCCAACTATAGCTAGCATGTTCCGCAACGCGCGGATGAACTGTAGGTATTTACTGGAACGGGACCTGCTTTTGAACAATGCTAACCGTATAATCAAATGAAGAACAAAAACGAAGAAAAAAAGGATAAAACAAACAAAAAATCTTAAAAAAAATATAAACAAATGAAAAAAAAACTATGCAGGGCCCACCACCTGGGTAGTATTGACTCCCATTGTTTGTATGGGACTACCCATCATCTACAAAAATGCCATGGCCCATGGGTCGAGGTTTTTGCAATAAGGCTCCAGAAACACGTGGATAAACCCAATTGGGTTGTACATCGAATCGACACAATGCGGAACCAAACTGGAATTGTTTGAAATTATTAAAAACTGTTTATTGCCTCTGTGTTCTTCGATAATGGGAGTTTATTTCTCAAACTCTGTCTCAATTTTGCTACTTTGAAAATTTTTCTACTTAGTAACTTAGTCTAAGTTTATTGAGGTTTGTCAAAAAGTCACCCTGTTGCATGGGCGTCTTTAAAATAAATTTTCTACGTTTGGCGGCGTCATTGTTTGAACTTCTGGGCTCTTCGGCGTTAGCGTTTCTGTGGTTAGAGTGCTTTCGTGTTCGAAAATTCGTTCGAAATCGTGGAAAATCAACTGGTAGAGCTGTAGAGTCTAGTATTTGAGAGCATGATATCATGAGTAGTGGTACTCGATTGGATCTGAAGCAAAAGACATAGCGGTATGGACACGGCATTGACCCAACTTTCCTGGTTACATCAATAGTAGTAACACTCGTATTTCGGGGACGTCACCGAGATTAAGTAGTTATGTAGCTATATAATATAGTCTATATAATAAAGGTACATAATATAGGTAATTTACACTCTGTTTATACATTAAAACTGGATAAATCACAGTTACTAATACTTTATAAGTAATACCCTATTAGTTATACACCTTTTAGCTGGTTCGACTATTCATTTCTGTTTCAAAGCTGTACAGCCTGTACCCAACCTTTTCAATGTTATTATTTTATTCGAGCCGTGTTCAACTTGTAATATTATTTGCTGAGATCATCTTTAAATTAAGCTCACTGGATGGTAGTCCATTGATGGAGGAAAATCCAAATTAAATATCGGAGTTACGAAGTATTTTCTGTCCCAGTCATTTATTTTTGTTAGACTTGGTCAACGCTTCAAGTAATACGTTGAGCGTTAGAACAAATCCAACACTGATAGGCAGCATCGAAAACATAATAAATATCGATAGTTACTGAAGTTCAATTTTGCTATTTTCAAACATCACTTTAGTTCAAGTTCAAAATTTTAAAACTATACTATTCCTTGAAAAAAAAATCCAAAAAGTGCATTGAAGATCAGCCAGTGTTGAAAAAGGAAGGTAAGCACTTTTTAGGTGTCATAAGTTGTCCTGTTGCAATATATTTTGTCTTTAGACTGCGTTTCGATAACCATTGGCGATAATAAACTCGGATACTTACGACTATCGAACTACGGTCTATAGATAATTGTCCAATAAAGTAAAAGGAACAAAAATTGACTTTGGCTGAGTCGGAGGTACTATTAGAGACAAATTGAAACCATTTAAAATATCTCGGTAAAGTCAGTAGTCTTTGTATAAATAGTTTGTAAGTTTGTCCGAATTAGTACTTGAAAACCTTACAATTGTTTTTTTTTTCAAATGATATGACAGAGAAAATCAACATAGAAAAATCTATGCTATAACGAACACAAAAAGTATGGTATTTCTTTGCAGTTCCCAAATGACACGGTCGATAATAGGCTCAACTGGTTACAAACAGCGTTTGAAAAGTTGGCCAACGCTCCGAATTTCCCCAACGCTCAACGCACCCAACGTCTAACGCGTCCAATACTGGTTACCAGTAGTAATTTATTATGACAGCTGTAAACTTGCTTCATATTATTTAAATAATACCCTCCATAATGAGTTGTCATACTGTAGTCATAATTTAATGCAGCAGTCTAAGCCTTGGACTCCAAGGGCACGGTCAGGAACCTTTTGATAACTCCATGCCAAGGTGAAATACAAAAAAATAAAATTAAAGTAGTGATGTTTGGTAGTTGACAAATTAAGTGAAATTACGTTAAAACTTCAACACCTTTTTACGATGAATTATTACGATAACGGTTTTTACGACGCATTTTTCCTAACTCGGCGGCATCTCAAAGTCACAGAATACTGTTTAAACATTTTTTTAAACCAGCGCCTGTTTGTATTGGGATACTGTGTAACACGAGGTCCCGAACAATAAAATACAAATACAATTTGAACTTCAATGTATAGAAATAAAAGCAAATTGTCAAAATTAAACATAATCTTGATGCTGAGAGAAACTGAAAATAGTTACTGCGGAATTGTTAATCGCCATTAAGTGAGTTCGTAAGTCTTAAAAATTTTAAGTTAAAACTAAACACAAATCTTATTTTTATATCTTACATTTTTGTAAATTCCGTATACAGCGGGGTCTCATATTAAGGGACACTTTTAGCAATACGATTCACTTTAAGTGACGCTTTTTTCGAAAAAAGATCAAAAAGTTCAAATTAAGGAACAAAATTAAAATCATTCTAGTACAAAGAATCCTTATACACCAGATGTACCTTTATCTTGGGAAAGTTTAGGGCTAAATGGATCTAAGATAACGGAAAATAGGGTCATGTTACCAAGATAACGGTACATTGTGTGGGCGTATGGTTGAAAATGCGTAGGCGAATCTAAGATAATGGAAAATAGGGGCGAAAGTATTGCGCAATACATGTGTTTGTTTATAAAACCTCAAGATAATGGAAAATAGGGGCTATGTAACTCGAGAGTATTGCGAAATACGTGTTTTTTTTGTTTATAAAACCTCAAGATAATGGAACATAGGCTCAAATTACCAAGATAAAGGTACACAAGATAAAGGTAAATCTGGTGTATAAAGAACCCTATATTTTCTGAAACATGATCCTACTCACTAGCGCCATACTCAAATCGACCATATGTTTTCATATGTGTAGGTGTTTCGTTTAAAAACAAATAGCTAGTTAAGTGCAAAAACCAGATAATATATAATCCCGTTTCGAGATAAGTTAGAAAAACTAGTAATGATGCCCGTTTTTATGCAAAATAACCTATATCAAATAAAAATTATTTGTTTTTTGTTTCGAATTCAAATTTAAAATAAAGTAAAAAAAATCGTTTTTTGCTTATAAAAATCAGAGGCTGAAATAATAAGTGAAAACTAGCGTTGGTAACACATGTGTTATCATTGTACGGTCTCGGGTTAAGGGACATAAGTGGACTTTGTCCAAAAATAGCAAATCGTCTCTAAATATGAGACCCCTCTGTACATACATTTATAACTTAGAATTCTGAACTCACTAACACTTGTATAACGGGTTTTATTATATAGTAATTATGTACAAATTGTGACTGATGCATTATGAATCACACTAATAATAAAATGTTGAATGCTAGTATTAAATTCGGTACTAGTTTTTAATTAATTATATATTATTTTATTACTAATTATAATTTTTAATAAATTATTTACAAATATTATAGTTCATTACCAGTAATAAAATAAATTTCCTGAGAAAATATTCGTTCTGAATCAGGACTTTCTGGAAATACTCGCTCACTAAAGCCAGTTTCGCTAGGGATGGTTTCTCAGTATAGTCGATACCGTATGGTCTCGTGAAGGTCCCTTTTTTGGAAAAAAACATATCTTCGCTGTAGTTTGCTGTTCAGTAGATTACATAGGTAATAAATTTGATGTTTAAAATTTATTCCAAATACATAAAAATAATTATAAAAACAGTAGCTACGTTATTATGAGTTTTTTTTATCTTAACTGGGTGATATTTTCATTGAGAAAATTTTGGAACAAAAATTGGAGATAAAATTTTTTCTCATTTTTTTTTCAAAAATCTTCCTGAGATTACTTTGGAGACATCTGACGATTTTTTTATTGGTCTAGATGGATACGTCATGATCGAGTACTTCGTAAAAAATCTTGGCAAAGAATTTTATCTTTTAAAACCGACCATAACGGGTTTGTGTGATGATCATCACACAGTGTCCCCTACGGGTTATACGAATACCTGTGAGTCGCAGGTTGTGACCGCCAAGAGTTAAACAATAATTATCACCGTATGCCATGACTCAAAGATTTAAATATATGTATGTGATAGAAATTTAACACCCCAAAAGAAGTATAGGGCTTAGTTTTGCAATACAACTGGGGGAGGGCGGGTTCCTGCCCCGCCCAGTTAACAGACGTTTGATAATTACGAATTGAGTCTGCGAATGTTCTCGAGCTGTTCTTTTGAACTTTTGAACCGCCAACTTTTTATGAAAAAATAAACTCGAAAAAACACATAAAAGACAGTTCAGGACGTTATTGCAACTGTACAAAAATAGCTGTCGATTGGGACGTCAGTGAGTGTAAATATTAATTCAATGTCGCCTGGCTGATTTTATCGCCCTGAGAAGCATTAAAATGTCTACTTTGCCAGTCGAACAAAAATAATCATATCAATTTCAGCCAACGAGGGTGGTACCGTGACTTTTGCCATCTAGCGGATCGTAATCCGTTCTACAGAAAACGATTTCTGCAATTTTTTTTTTCATTCACTATCGTGCTCTGCAATTTATAAAATGGGACATACTGTAAGACTTAGCATTTTTGAGTTTTTTTAACATTAACCGTATTTTTAGACATTAGAAGATCCAAGTGAGAAATACCGACCTGATGATCCGAAATTTGCCGAAGAAAAACCGGACACATTTCGGGACTTTTCAAAAGGTGGAAAACATTATGACAGAGTTCATAATACTTATAAACTGATGCACACAAATCAAACCGTCGAGTTTGGTGAACAGCAACGGGCAAAAGTAAGTTTAACCCTAGTTTTAAATTACACAGGGTGCGCCGTTATGTTTCACCCCGTTATGTTTCACTTTTTACCGCCGTGCTGTTATGTTTCACTTTTGTGAGACAACATTTTCCTCAAATACATATCTTTATATGTTAAGCCCTACGCCGTTATGTTTCACTTTTTCCCGCTCGGGCCATTATGTTTCTCTATTTGCGATTTTTTTTGTGAAACATAACGGCGCACCCTGTGTATATAATTTACTCTCATATGCCCTCATATGAATTACGTCTGCAAAAACTAGATAAAAACAAACTGACAAAGTTTATCAACATTTTCGTGCATGAACGTTTTTATTACACAAAGTACGCCGTTATCATTCAAAATCAAATGAACACAAAGTGAAAAATGACGGAAGATTGAAAGATAACGGCGCAGTGCGTAGGATATTTCGCTGGAATTATTTTTGCAAAAAAAGTGAAAGATAACGGGGCAAAACATAAAGACGCACCCGGTGTACTATGTGGAAATGTGTGTGCAACTTGATATTTCTCGTGAGCAAAATTTGGCATTTTTAGAGAAAATCTTGGTATTTTACCGGTTAAGTTTCATGAAAATTGCCCTAGCGTTTCTAGTTTACCGTGTCGGCATATTTGAAGATGATACAAAGACCAATTTTCCCCTTTTTATTTGGAACTAGGGTGCCCCTCCTTTCTCTCTTTTTTTATAAATGCCGCATTTATAAATAAGGGAAAAAAGGAGGGCACCCAAATTCAAAATAAAAAAAGGGGAGAATTGGTCTGTATACCATATTAAAATATGCCGACACGGAATACTAGAAATGCTCGGCCGATTTTCATGAAACTCAACCGGTATTGTGGTGAGCCTCTTCATCTCGCCCTAAAGACACAAGACATATAAAATTTATAAACTGCGCATGATTGGAAACAAGTTTAATATTGATTTTAAGTGGTTAAAATTTGATAAAGTAAAACTCAACATAATGGACGCTTTGGATAAGCTTAATGACTTGGTTGACGAATCCGATCCAGATGCTGACTTTCCAAATATTTACCATGCCTATCAAACAGCTGAAAGCATTCGAAAAACATTTCCCGATCGGGACTGGATGCATTTGACCGGTCTTATCCATGACCTTGGCAAAATGATGTGTTTTTATGATCAACCCCAATGGTGCACAGTCGGTGATATTTATCCCGTTGGATGTAAACCCGCGCCTTCTGTCGTCTATGTGGAGGACACTTTTGGTGACTGCGTTGATCAAAAAGACGCTCGATATAAGTATGATTATTTGAGAAAGAAGTGTGTTCACCACTGCGCCGTTATCTTGCAGATTTTTGAAATTATAATTCTTTTGGATACAGAGTCCCTAGGAATAAATGTTAAAATTAGCGGCCATTATTTTTTTTTCTCGATAAAAAAGGACCCTTATTTGGCTCGAACGACCCTTATTGGCGAAAAGACCCTTATTTGGCGCCCCTTAAGCTGTATATACAGCATTTTTATCTTTCAGTTTTATACAGTTGATGCGGTCGCAACGAAAAACTTTCACACGGCCGAACCCTGTCGCGTTATGGGGGCATCAACTGTAATCCAATAATGACAAGATAGCAAAATCAAGGCATGTTCATAAGGAGCATTGTTTTTTTAGCAAGGATCGCGAATTTCCGTCCGCGCTTTTTGGATAGTATCGTCCTTATCAAAGAGTTATATTTAAAAAAAACCTATTTGAAACTGTATTTTAGTACTGAATATGGCATGTACGAGAAAAATTGCGGGCTTGAGAAGGTCATGATGTCCTGGGGCCATGATGAGTACTTATACCAAGTTCTTAAGCACAATAAAACAACATTGCCCGAAACTGCCCTATACATGATTCGGTATCACAGTTTTTACCCATGGCATACTGGTAATGATTACGGCCATCTTACTTCGCCCAAAGACGATGAAACAAAGAAACACGTTAAAGAATTCAGGTAATAGCTCTGTGAAAAACACGATTAGAAAATTTTTTTTTTGAAACAAGACCTTTTATTTTTTGCCGTCTTTTCGGCGGTTTTTCTTAAAGTTCTGTTAAATATTAACACCTACGCCGTTTTTCATCTCCCGGTGTACCCCGACAGTGCCATATCATAAATATATGGGCCATATGGCAGTGCTGCTTGAAACAAAAAAGATCAGACCGTGTCTAATTATTCCAATAAATCTATAAAATCTATGCGGTGGGTTTTGTATATTTATTGGAATTATTAGACATGGTTTATTTCACGTGATACTGGTTCATGAGACTAAACCAGTATAAGAGATATAAAAGTATAAAACCGGTAACTGGATGTAAATTACGGATTAATAAGAAGTGAGTTAACACAATAAGTTATAATGATAGGCACATCAACCGAATACAGGAACCCGATCGAGGACAACTATTATCAATTTGAGCTATATTAGCCAAATACATGAAAATAGTGCCGTGTGTCACTGTCGGGTCGTAGGAGTTAAATTGACTTGTTAATTGTTTCACCATTCACCGTCGTAAAGCGGGAAAGAAACGTTTCAAAAAATGATTTCTGGGAGTTAAATAATTCAAAACATATTATCGTGAATGTTTGAATCTAAAATGAAACCCGATGAACTCCGTATGCCCATTTTCATTTATTATTTTTCTTTTTTTTTAGTCGTCTAAACAACGTCTATGTAGGCTGTAGCACTGATCAAACCAAAACCCCGTCGATTGGCAAATATAAGGGAGGGAAACTCAGACTGCTATGACAGAAACCTGTCACGATGCATAAAATTTTTCCGAAAGTAAATATTTAAAGTCAAAATATGTTAACGACCGTGACAATGAATCGAAAGGCATTTCCTAACCACGTTACATGCATGGCTCGTAAACTACCGTATATTCCAAATAAGGGGGGTCGTGTAATAAAATACTGGTGTGAGCAAAAAAGTGTCACCGAACAAATTTCGCTTGTACGTTTAAGACAATCCTCGGTCTTATCTATTGTAAGACCCTCGTCGAGCTCGGTGACAAACTTACGACCCACACCAGTACGTTTTACTGTTTTGAAAAGTACACTGGAACGCAGTCTGTCCCTCAAAAAACTCCGAGATTTTACTCTGTTATACCTGTTTGAACGGTACTGCTTGAACTTGTAAGAACCGTTGCAGTGTGAGGTCAGTAGTCCGCGTTAGGCAGTGTCTAATAATTTTATTTTTGAATGACTTAATTTTGTGACATTTTGCTGTACGTATTTTGTTTTGTATTTATTTAATTAAAAACAATTTTAGTAACTTCGACTTGTATACGAAAGCTCCAGTCCTGCCCGATATCCCAAAAATCAAAGCATACTATCAAGGGTTAATCGATAAATACATTCCAGGCGTTTTAGAATGGTAAACTGCAACAACCATTCTTGTTAACTGTAACTACTCATAGTACACCACTTTTTGCCTTAACAAGATATCACGATAAAGCGACACTACTAAATAACTTTCGGTTAACGCGATACTTTTTTACCTTACGTTAACGCGACACCTTTTGACCCTACGTTAAAGCGACAGTTTTGTGGGCTTTTCGAGTTAACGCAATCGGTGTTGTAATCACTCATGTTTCTCCTCTGACAATTCCAAAGCGTTTCTATCAAAAACATTTCTCAGTCCGGCAAAAAATATGACTGCATAACCTATTATTGTACTCTTAAGGGTTAAAATTTAATAAGAACTCATTTGATTGTCTGAAAAAAGGCGCGATTCTGGAAAAAAATATAGTCCCGACCCTCTTAAGTGCGGCACTCGAGCCGCCAAAACACAGCACTTAAGGGGGTCAGGACTGTACTCGGCAAATTTTAACCGTAGATAGCCGGTATCTTTTAACCAAGCGAGATAATTAGATAAGGCTGACGGTTAACCTTGGTTAGGGTCCATGCTAAGCAGTTACAGACCGCTGAATTCCATGCCACTAAAAAAACTGTTGATTTAATATAGCGTGGTTGATAACTTTTTTACGAGTCATCCAGATTCTCAATGAAGCCATGGAATGTCACTTACGGTACCGAGACCTTACGGTATTGTCTAAAAAAAACTACGACAGAAATTTATTATTAACAAATTTCTCGACTCATTTTGCCAAAATTCCCAAACCATTTGATAATTGAAACATTCTTTAAGACTAATAGTATTCGTTCAATGATTATTAATGTACTGTAACACGGTATGCGTAATAAACCATTATTTATAATTACTAAATGTGGCAATTGCATTGTTGTAACGTTGGACTAAGCGTTGAATGGGGGCTTATCGAGATGAAACTTTATCAGTTGTTTAGTAATACAAAGCGTGTTGGGCCAACCGCATTTGACCACTGATATTTTTTTTTGTCTTGAAAACCCTTTTTTGATTTTGAAACGAAAAAACTACGAAAAAATGGCTACAGAGTTAATAACATGGCTAAAATCTCAAGAGAACGCGTTTATTGACGAGCGGATTATCATTGACGAAGGAAAATATGGAAAAGGACTTTTTGCTGCCGAAGGAATTGCTCGTAAATATTTTTGCCCTTTTTAGAGATTTCCCTTTAAGGTAATACCATTAACTCCGAGGGGACACTTAGTCCAAATTTGGATACTAGTTTTTCGAGCAATGCTCTTAGATATTGAAGGCGGTTTGCATATCATCAGGGTACCAATATCTGGATTAGTCACTGTCAATGATTCAGTTAACTCTGAGAATGTGCAAAGTATTTTACAAAATGCGTCAGGCACGGTTTAAATTAATAACTAATTTCATACAAAAGCTTGAAATGTAAAAAAAAAAATAGGTAAGATGCAATATAAAAGGGCCATATAAAATGGTATTTTGGTAGATTTCAAAAAAAAACATTGTTTCATCTTCTAAGATCTACACAGGTTTCTCCTTGCAAGGCCTTGAGAGTTAAAAATCATGTTAAGACTAAGCATGTTATAATACACCCCCTGCTCTATTATGTTGACAACTTTATCTTGCAAATTTTCCCGTTGGTCTCCGGATTTTTTTTTGGTGCAAAAATGGCAAGGTAATGGAGTATAACCACCTAACTGCTTAAAGTAACAGTAATTTTTCCACATATGCACTAACCACTTTAAGTAAAACTTCTACTTCAACAGTCATGCGCATATTGGGTAGCTAGCTACCCATTTTCACTTTATTTCTAAATAAAAAGAGAACGGCTTGTGATCATAAAAAAAACGGACAACGGATTTGAAATCAAAAATTTTTTTTACGTTTTTATATGGGAGAAAAATATTTTTTTTTAGAAAATTGTTTTTTACGTTTGGGTCCGTGGAAGACGAGGGTTAAGGTGAAAAATCACCCCAGTAAGAGAAGAAGAACAGGGCTTCAAAATAATATAATATTCAAAAAATCCGTTCATTGTTTGGCGCGCTAGAGCAAATTGGGTAGCTAGCTACCCCAGATGCGCATGACTGTTATAGTAAACTCGATGCGCATGACTGTTAACTTAACAGTGTTAAGTAACAGTTTTTTCTTCGATTTTTCGATTTACTTTATTAAAGCAGATATGCAGAACTACAGGTTTAGGCCTGTACGCTCGGCCGATTTTCATGAGGCTAAACCTGTATTACTTTTAGCAGGTAGTGCACAGGTGGAAAAACTGACTGTTACTCTAGGCATGTAGGTGGTATACTGGTTTAGTCTCATGAAAATCGGCTGCGCGTTTCTAGTATACCGTGTCGGCATAATTTAAAATGATATTGGCCAATAGGAGCACCCCATTGCAAGAAAAAAGAAGAAAATTGCTCTATTCTAGAAACGCTCAGCCGATTTTCATGAGGCTAAACCTGTAGTTAGCCGAGTTTAGATGCTAAACCGATTACGCAGAACCAGTCACGCTTAATACATTAGAGGTATTATCCCTTTATATTTATACAGAACGGGACAATCCCGATGCGAAATACAGGACCTACTTGGATTTACTGCCACAAAGCTATGACTGCCCTGTAACCTGGAAAGATGAACAGATCCGACAATTACCATATGGAATCACGCAACAACTACTGAGCATCAAGAAAAGACTCACAGAAATTATCACCAAACTGAAATTGGACCACGAGAAGTTTATCTGGAGTTTTTGTTCAACGTTCACACGGTAGCTAAATAGAATGAATAATTTATACTAATTTATACTAATTTATGTAGTATACCGTGCCGGCATATTTTATAATGATATTGGCCAATAGGAGCACCCCATTGTAAGAAAAAAGAAGAAAATTGCTCTATTCTAGAAACAGTCAGCCGATTTTCATGAGACTAAACCTGTACAATGAAAAATGTACTAGGTTGTCCTTATATGGATAAAACTGAAACTATCTTTAAATTTGTAAACTGAAAAAATATAACTAGACTACCAAAAAAGTGGTAAGGCACCTGCTTTGGGCGTAGGCGGTAACCTCTTTCCGTTTTGGGTCCAAAAAGTGTACCATATATGGCCCATATCATATATCATGGCCCATATCATATATGGGCCATATGGTACTGCTGTCTGAAACTTAACGGTCGGGCCGTGTCTAATTATTCCAATAAGTGTAAAAAAAAAGCGGGGCTAGTTTTTACATATCATTTACACCACCTGACGGATTATCTTACCAGTAGTTATCATACTAAGGTTGGGTTATCTTACACTTTTTGGACCAAAACGGAAAAAGGTTACCACCTACGCCCTATGATATGGGACCTACGCCCCATATGATATAAAGCATGATATGGCACTATCGGTAGCGCAACAGGATTACAAATGGAATGAATTATCGAAAATATTTGTTTGACTTTTAGATCATTTTCGGGACGATTTTGCCCAAACAATCTGCCGGATTGGGTGACGCCTCCGAGTGCATCTGATCAGTATCCATTCAGCTGCCCAGTGATTGACATGGCGAATCACTCAACTTCTGCGAAAAATTTGGCATGGTCGGGCGTTAGTGCCGAACGCCAAGAAATGTATATCAAAACACATAAAACGATAAAGAAGGGTAATGAAATTTGCATATCCTATGGATTACATAAAACTGACGACGATCTATTCATTTGCCACGGGTTTTGTGACCGGATTTTGAAATACAAAATTCTAGAAAATGAAGCCAATAATAGAAAAATAAAATTAAACAATAGTTACACCGAACCAATGACGTAACCGTTATTGTCAATAACTTATTGATTATTGCGATTTCGTGATTAAGGTTAGGTGATTGTGATCATGTGATTTAATTTTGTGATCATGTGATTTAATTTTGTGATAATTTTGTGATAATTTTGCGATAATATTGTGATAATTTTGTGATAATTGTGTGATAATTTTGTAATAATTTTGTGATAATTTTGTGACTTCTCTTCAGACTTGAAAACCAGATACCATTTCTGAGAAAATGATTTTGAGTAGAAAGTTGCGATTTCAGAGAGATAAATTATTTGTATGAAAACATCTAAATAACGTACGAATCGGGCGTTTAGACAGGTTCTTAAAAATTCGAAATCCACAAATTACAGTGATCGAGCAGGTTTCAATCGAAAAAGTCGAGTTGTGGTGTACCCAAAAGATATTCTGGCTTCACTGGAGCCGACGAAAAAACTGGTCATTTGGACATATGCCAAAAATGTATCGAAAAAACATTTGAAATATTATTTTGATTTGAATGGTCCTTCCGAAGATTTATTTTTTGATTTGGCGGTTCTTTCCGGGGCAAAGGTAGTGTGTTTCAAACATAATTCTCGCACTAAAAAAAAAAGTTTAGGTGAAAGAAAAGTTTAGGTGAAAAAGTTTAGGTGAAAAAAAATTAAAAAAAAAAATTCAGTAAAATTTAGGTGAAAAAAATTTCGTAAGGATTTCGTAATGTCAGAAATATCGCGTTAATACATATGAGTTATGTAATCTTCACACAATAAAAAGTAGGACTTAGGTAGTTTTTTTTAAGGTTGCACAAAAAAGCGTAATCGATTTTTCGGGGGTTAAAATTATCGGAATGAAAAATTCAAAAAGCAAAAAATATCTTCATTTTATTTTACGTCCTCAGACATCGCCCGATTTTTGATTTTTAACCCTTAACCCCCAGAAATTAATCGTTCAAACTTAAAAAACTTAAAAATTTTGGTCAACTTTTTGATACAGCTCTAATAACAAAATTGTTATTTGGAGACGTTAAATATAACGCAAAATTTAAATTTAAAAATTCATTGTTACCGCCCATTCATATCCTATACCATGCCCAATTAAAATTACGAAATGTTCTGACATCGTGCCGCGTGCATCATTTCCTTCTCGCACCATTCCCCACGCGAAAAAAAAACGAAAAACCGACGACGGTCAGAAATAGATTTATGAGGCACGCAGTGGTTAAGTTAACAGAAATTTTAATTGGGTATGGTATAGTATATGGATTGGCGGTAATAATGAATTTTGAAATTTTATTTTTGCGTTATATTTAACGTCTCAAATTAACAATTTTGTTATTAAAGCTGTATAAAAAAGCCGACCATTTTAATTTAAAATTTTCAAGTTTAAAAGATTAATTTCTAAGGGTTAAGGGTTAAAAATCAAAAATCGGGCGATGTCTGAGGACGTAAAATAAAATGAAGATATTTTTTGCTTTTTGAATTTTTTCATTCCGATAATTTTAACCCCCGAAAAATCGATAACGCTTTTTTGTGCAACCTAAAAAAAAAAACTACCTTAGTTATTTACGTCTTTCCTCAACATTACGTGATACTAAATATTCCATGCTTTTTGTGGCGTATTGCGTAGGTTAAAGTCAAACTGGCCAATAGAGTTTCGGCATAGAATGGTCTTCCGAACCGCCAATAAACGTAGTTTGTCTCGCACGGATTTTTAGTATGATCAATTCTAATTACAGTTGTGGATGCGAGAACGTCTCGCGTGTTACGTTCTCGCACCCACAACTGTAATTTANTTAATTTGAGACGTTAAATATAACGCAAAAATAAAATTTCAAAATTCATTATTACCGCCAATCCATATCCTATACCATACCCAATTAAAATTTCTGTTAACTTAACCACTGCGTGCCTCATAAATCTATTTCTGACCGTCGTCGGTTTTTCGTTTTTTTTCGCGTGGGGAATGGTGCGAGAAGGAAATGATGCACGCGGCACGATGTCAGAACATTTCGGAATTTTAATTGGGCATGGTATAGGATATGAATGGGCGGTAATAATGAATTTTTAAATTTAAATTTTGCGTTATATTTAACGTCTCCAAATAACAATTTTGTTATTAGAGCTGTATCAAAAAGTTGACCAAAATTTTTAAGTTTGAACGATTAATTTCTGGGGGTTAAGGGTTAAAAATCAAAAATCGGGCGATGTCTGAGGACGTAAAATAAAATGAAGATATTTTTTGCTTTTTGAATTTTTTCATTCCGATAATTTTAACCCCCGAAAAATCGATAACGCTTTTTTGTGCAACCTAAAAAAAAAACTACCTTAGTTATTTACGTCTTTCCTCAACATTACGTGATACTAAATATTCCATGCTTTTTGTGGCGTATTGCGTAGGTTAAAGTCAAACTGGCCAATAGAGTTTCGGCATAGAATGGTCTTCCGAACCGCCAATAAACGTAGTTTGTCTCGCACGGATTTTTAGTATGATCAATTCTAATTACAGTTGTGGATGCGAGAACGTCTCGCGTGTTACGTTCTCGCACCCACAACTGTAATTTAAGGATGGGTCTATACTATAGACTCTATAGAGTTGTTTACAAATAAAAATCGAAAACTAGAAAACTAGATTTTAGTAATAGTTTTATTTGTTTTATGAATTGGTTAAGGTTCTACTACGATTATGAAGTACAAACAAGTTCATTATTGAAGAATTTCTAGAAAAGAATAACGTTCAAAGAATACGTTCAAATTCCTAAATGAAAAAAATCATCCATCTTATTTCCAAAAAATCTCATATTATTTAGTAGTTTTTTTTCTGAATTTGTTGTGTATAGTAATCAATAAGGTCCACAGAAATAGTGTATGAAGTTTGGTTATATAATTCTATCTAAATATTTATGTAGTGGGCACTTTTTAGAGAAGATGCCCCCTTTTTCAACACCACAAGTAAACTTAAACGCCTAAGGCTTCTATAGTTTTCAGACAATTGATTTGATTTTTCTGGCCAAACGTACGTCTGGTAGTAGTCAACAACTAAATAGAGTTTTTATTGATATCTAGTTTTTATCACTTATTTTTTAGGCTAAGAGTAGTTTCGAAATCCCTCTGTTTTTCGATTTTTTAAATATTGATCGAGTTCTGGACCTATTTTTAAGAAAAACTCTCTATTTCGTTGTTGGCATTCATTATCAAAGCATTTTGCCAAAAAAACGAAATCAATCGCGTGTAAACTGTGAAAGGAGTAGGAGTCTGAAATATGATTTTTCTTCAACTTCACGCCCACGTGGTGGCGCTACGTGGGTGGTTATGGTGGCGAACATGTTCTGACGCAATACTTTCAATATTCCTACATAAGCCTGTAAAAGAAATTAGTAAAAATAATGGCTTGAAATAGGTTTTATAGCTCTTTCCCGTGCAGTAAACTTTGTAAACAATGCTATATACCCATCCTTAAGAAAGATATATGAATCTTACTGTAATTTATTTTTTCGCCAAAATGATATATGTAAACAAATTATTCGGTATGAATTTAAATTTACTCGAATGGATATAGTTACGAAATTTGAAACATATCTGAACAGGCGGAACAAGTAAAACATATGAAATGTTCTGATAAATCGGATGAAGCAAAAGCGTTGTATGATCGATACGCTCAAATCGTGTTGAAAGTCATTAAGACCAAACTGCGCGAAATTTACATGATGGATCACAAAAAATACATCGGCAGTGAAATAAGAGCTGTTCATTTAGAAATTCTGCAACAAAATCTTCTGCATTAATAATAAAAAACATGTATTTGAATGAACTCTAAATTGTGTAGCATACAAAATTAACTTTTCTTTTGACTTTAAAAACGAAAATTTCAATTATTCTATTTAGGTACAATTCCAAATGATTTTGGCTGCTTGTGAGAAAGAATTATATAACATGAAAATAAACAGATTGCGGTTTTCCGTTATAAGATATAGTCTATAATATATCATATAGTGCATTTAGTTATTGGCGTGCGCACGTGACACACTGTATTGCCACAAAATATTTTTACCCATAAGGTCACTACTTATGCTCTACTATTTACGAGTCATCTCAACCTTGCCCACACACATACATTACTTATCAAAGAAAACTATATATATCATATACAGAGTATAATATATATATATATATACGACAAAATATGATGGGGCGTACAAACATATCGTACTTATTAACTCTGAATAGGCATTTACCGCAACCAGAACACGCACTGGCAAAGAGGTATACCGACTGTCGCGCCCATGTATTGACCTTTCCAAATCAGACATTTCAGTTATTTGTTCTTCAGCGAAACGACCACCTGCACGACGAGCACTAACACCGGGCGCCGAAAGTAGTCTGCTAAACGATAAAGCCATTGTAAGCAATGACAACAGAACAGCAACTGAAAAAACAACACTAAATTATCGACAAAGCAATAACAACCGGGATGGTCCAATCTCTATGCCAATACATATGCCCCAAAAACGGCCTCAAAAATGTATATTATTAAATCCTCAAAAAACAACAAAAAAAAACATCAGATTATATTATAAAATGTGAAATGGTCAATGTCACATATGAGAACAGCACTGTGCGTATCAAAACGCAACCTAAGAAAATCTTATCACATTTCTCAACGCTGATATCATATGTGATATTGCTGACAAACCCAACCACAAAATTGTTATTTTTTTCTCATACACTCATATACAAGTAAAAAATCGACACACATGGCCAGCGTAAGATACGTGGGTTAACATCAAAAATTAACTCACCAAGTACAACGACTACGAAATCGGCATTTGCGTCATTTTCATCATTAGCTACAATCGGCACCACAAAAAACAGTAACAAACGAATTGGCGGCATACTGTCACTTTTATCTATGTCTTTGTGCTTGTTTTCGTTCTACCTGATAAAAAACTTCATTTCTTGTATATGAATAGAACCCTTATGCCTTTTTCTGTAGAGTATAGTATACAAATGCTACGCTCAAACACAATCGATTCGTTCAGTGGTTACGATCTGACTCGTTCAGCGTCGTTACCTTATACTTACGTGTTGTTGCAATATTTCAGCAAAATTTTTGCTGAAATTTGCATCGATATCTAGAATCGACCATATTAAGTTCGAGGCTGAACCGACCACTGTCGGAATAGGTTTGAACGCACGCACCAAGTCGTGTTTTTGCAACATTTGCGATTGTCTACTTCTTTGTGATAACGCAAATAATAATTTTTTGATTCCTTATTTTAATGTAACAATTATAATTGAGAATAAAAAATTATTTACACGTAAAAAAGTGCGCCCACAACGCGGCAGGTGTTGGCCAAGTGAAAGTGTCGCGTTGTGGGCGCATCATCTGTAAAAAAAATATGTTAACCGTGAATTCTTCTTATAAATGTATGAGTAGGTTTTCCAACATATTGCATATTAATTACTATAATGTATTTTTTTAGTTTATATTTTTATTTTAAAACATTGAAACAAAAGGTTTTACAGTAAAAATATCATTTATGAACAGAAACTAGTCAAAATAGTTCATTTGTCAACCCAATGGTCGATAATGTTTTGGGAAAAAAGCTGTCTTCATAAACGCAGAGTTCAGGTAGACTGTTCAAACTGTTTTTTTTTAAATCTCCGCTAAGAAATATATCAAAATACGAAAAAAAAATGGGAGTACTTTTTGCGTCTTTTATTTGGAATTTAATTGTTTTGTATTCTCGTGTCATCTTTAAATGCAGTTTGGATGGTCTACGCTAGCGTCTTGAATATGTTTTTGAATTATTATGATTTCTCAATGAAAAATATGACGTTGATGATTCATATAAGATGCGAATCGTTTACTGTGGTAATCCGTTTTTGTTTTTTGAAACTTTTTGATTAGCATTCTGAGCTGATTGGCCTGGTTCATATCGCCAGCGTTTGCCCCAACTAACATCCGACTTCCAATTTTGTAAATATTCGACTCCTTATTGGTCGTCTGATCGCGTCGAAACATATGTTGGAGGCGATTGTTGGCAAGGCGATTTTGGCCTATGGAATCACCAAGTCCACAAACGAACAACAGGCTCATAATCACAGTTTGCATGTTTCGAGATTGAAAATATATTTTTATTTTATGAAAATACAAACACAATAATTTGTACTTTTCAAGACTTAGTCGCTTGGTTTTATACAGATGATTATTAGGTAATTTTTCATAATGTCTTATCTTTCCAGGGCCTTAAAGATTATATAAGCGGTAAACGTTATGCCGATAACATTATTATATCATATGGTACACTTAAATTTCAATTATACTCTGAATTGATAGTATGTTTTTTTGATCGCTAAGAGCTAATCAAGCGTTTATACAGTATGAATCATACTACATGATATAGTAGTATGCCGATAAAGTATAGTATATTGATATAGTATAGCCTGTACTGTATAGTGTTTGTATAGTATGATATAGTACGATTAATATATCATTTGTCGGTGTTATGACTGACGCGGTGATGACAAAGTAGTGGTGAAAACCGAAAAACCCGGTATGACGATTAAAGCCAATCAGTTATAGCGCGCACACACGGTAGGCCACCTTAGTAGTTCAATACACTAAAAAAGGAAAACTGGGTTAACTAAATTTGATTTTTAAAATAGTTCGCCTATATAACTTTTACAGTTATGTACTTAGTTGGTAGTTGGTAAAATCTACAATTAATAATTTATACGACAAAACAGTGGCTGAGTTTGTTCACTATGGCCTAAACGACTTTACCAGAATGTACTGCAAAAGAACATTAATGAATAATCTAGGTACTTAACAGCTTGACTTGCTTTAGTCATGAAATAATTTGCCACTCTTACAACATTTTCCGCGTAAAAGAGTTACATAAGGTCCGTGAACTTTTTTTCGATGTCTCTTCAGGAGACTCTCTGAACTGGTTTCCATCCAAA
The DNA here is from genome assembly GCA_004367875.1 of Oikopleura albicans. Lineage (NCBI taxonomy): Eukaryota > Metazoa > Chordata > Appendicularia > Copelata > Oikopleuridae > Oikopleura > Oikopleura albicans. The sequence goes on along the minus strand of SCLG01000167.1, from coordinate 11,869 downwards.
AACTGTCCGCGAAAATTAATTTAATTAGGTGTTTAACCGTTCCGTACCGACGCGGTCAAAAGATACTATGACAATTTTCAGTTCTATACAGGCTTTGCTACAAAGGCAAGCGACGTCCTCATAATACAGTCCTCAAATTGGTGGTGATGCCATCTACTGAAGTGACGCCAAACCAGAGATATTCCAGTTTTCCGGTCAAACCGAAAGTGGTCTTAAAAAATGTGAGGTGTCATTACCGACCGGTCACAATTTTCAAAAACCAAAATGAAAAAAATTCTCTTCCAGTGATTTATCTATGGATAATCTTTATGTCTTGCCGGTATACCGCAGTATAATTTTAAAAATAATTCTCAGTAATTGTTGAATAAGTTTGAAAACGGAATTATGATCATTAGGTAACCATGGATATGAAAGGTATTCCTGCCTTATCATTGACTAATTTTGATTATGCACGCGATACATGTACAGTTTATACATGCACGCGATACATGTATAGTTTATACATGCACGCGTTACATGTATGATACTGTATCATTGATGATACTGTATCATTGATACAGCTCCATTATTGTCGAATTCGCTATGATTATCATATGTATAGCATGCTACGGAACAGGTGTAACTATCAGTTAAAATTTATAGCCTACATACTATTAGTATAACTGATAGTTAGAACTAGTTAGAACTGTCCCGTATCATGCTATACATATAATAATCATAGCAAATTCGACGATAATAGTGTTGTATCATACATGTAACGCATGCATGTGTCATACATGCAACGTGTGCATAATCAAAATTCTTCAATGATAAGACAGAAATATTTTTCATACGCATGGTTACCTAATGATCATAATACCGTTTTCAAACTTATTTAACAATTGCTGATAATTATTGTAAAAATTATACCGCAGACTGCGGCTCGCAGTATACCGGTAAGACAAAATAATTATACATATGGACCATCAATATTATGAGGACGTTACGTGCCTTTGTGGCAAAGTCTGTACAAAATTTAAAAGTGTATAAGTAGTATGAACACGAGCCACCAAATGCAGTATGGAGTAGTACCACCACCACACCACCACCGCAAAGATAAAAAATTGGTGGTGATGTCATCTAACGAAGTGACGCCAAACCAGAGATATTCCAGTTTTCCGGTCAAACCGAAAGTGGTCTTAAAAAGGTGTGAGGTGTCATTACCGACCGGTCACAATTTTCAAAAACCAACATGAAAGTTTTTTTGTTCCGGTAAAGAAAAGTTCACCAGGGTCGATTTAGTTACTCCAAAAATTTTCAAGGTCTAACTCCAAAAAACCTAAAATCGGGGTTTCACCAAACGGTTATATCTTAACCCTATCAGTGAGGCCCTATCACATAGGCTATCACGTATTTTTTCGCGAGTTCGCTGAACTTCGCTCTCGCACGGGTCCCATGTTGAGAGTGCACCCGATTTTTTAGTTCGAATATATTAATGAACGAAAATGTTCACCGTGGACTTAAGGGTAGCTTAATCATAAAATTCTTAGAGTGGTTAATTCTTTCTCGAATAAAGCAAGTCAAGCTGTTAAGTATCGAGATTATTCATTAATGTTATTTTTTCAGTACATTATGGTCTTTTAGACGGTAATGACCTAACTCAACCTCTGTTTTTGCCGTTTAAATTATTCATTGTAGATTTTACATAACTACATAACTGTGAAAATTATTTTGGGTCAACTATTTGTTTTCAAATCAAATAAAATATTCAATCAAAGAACTTGATTCAAGGTGTGTGAGAAAAAACGTATTTCTGGAACAAAGTTTGTTTTGGGCTTACTTTTTTATCATTCGTAAACTGCTGATACCTTTTTGGTTAACGAAAGAACTTTATTAATATTGCAAAATTTTCACCTCCGACCTAAAGTACCGGTTGAGTTTCATGAAAATCGGCCGAGCATTTTTAGTATTCCGTGTCGGCATATTTTAAGATGATATAAAGACCAATTTCCCCCTTTTTATTTTGAACTGCGGCATTTATAAAGACGGGAAAAAGAAGGGGCACCCCAGTTACAAATAAAAATGGGAAAATGGGAAAATTGTCTTTATATCATTTTAAAATATGCCAACACGGTGTTAAAATATCGACCATTGAGCCCATAAAGATTCAACACAAAGTTTAGTTAAGTTAACTCAGTTTTACCGTTTTAGTGTATTGACCTCGAGGTGTATATACCTCGAGATGTATTGCTTGACTTCAAACAATTTTCATGTTTTTCTGTTTCCACCGCAATTTTTTCATAACCGCGTCAGCCATAGCACCCACAAATAATACCAACAAAACTTGATTTGTCAGCCAATAGGGTATGGCGCATCCTTAATCATACTTTATCGTACTGTTCAAGTGGAATATTATATCATACTGTATAAACGCTTGATTAGCTCGGATCGATCAAAACCGATAAATTATCGGCGATAATGAAAAAATATATTTAGAAGATATGTTGCCAAAAATTAAAAAAATAATTTCACTGTAACATATGATATTACATATCTATGTTATCGGCATAACGTTTAGCGTTTACATAATGTTTTAGGCCTTGGATAGATGCGATAAGATATTACGAAAAATTACCCAATAATCATCTGTATAAAATCAATCGACTGGGCCTGGAAAAGTACAAATTGTCGTGAGAAACTACAAAATTGTATTTTCAGAAAATAAAATCTATTTTCAAACAATCTCGAAACATGCAAACTGTGATGATAAGCCTGCTTTTCGTTTGTGGACTCGGGGATTCCATTGGCCAAAATCGACTGGCCAACAATCGTCTCCAACATATGTTTCGACGCGATCAGCCGACCAATAAGGAGTCTAATATTTACAAAATCGGAAATTGGATGTTAAATCGGGCAAACGCTGGGTATGTCGACCAGGCCAACCAGCTCAGAATGCTAATCAAAAAATTTGAAAAAACAAAAGCGAATTACCACAGTAAACGATTTGCATCGTATATGAATCATCAACGTCACATTTTGCATTAAGATCATAAATAATGATTCCTAATTTCCTGGCGACGATCTTGAAAAAGCAGTTTGGACTGCCTACCTGAACTGTGCGTTTATTTAGACATCCTCCAACCAAAAAAAATACCAACCATTGGGTTGACAAATGAATTTCTACGACTAGTTTGTGTTCATAAAAGATATTTTTACTGTAAAACCCATTGTTTCAATGTTAAAAAAATAATAAACCACATATAGTAACTAATATTCAAAATTCTGCAAAACCCATTCATATAGGAAAAATTTACGGTAAACATATTTTTTTAAATATAGTTGATGCGCCCGCAACGCAACACTTTCACTTAGCCAAAACCTGTTGTGTTCTGGGCGCACGTTTGCGTTTTCAAGCAATTCGTTAGCATAATAAATTATTATGAATATTATATTCATACGAAAGCTTATTGGAAAACAGTTCACTCTTTTGTTAATTATTGGTTAAAATCACAATATAATTGCTTTGATATATCATGATATTTACCATTTATGCCCAACTCGTCTGTGTTTTTTTTTAGTTCCTATTAGTCCATTTCTACTTGAAATAGACCGAATGGCTTGATACGTTCACAAATATAGTTGGCAACAACAATGGAATTAAACTAATGATACTCTCTGAAGTTTTGGACGACCTTGTTAGTAGATATCAACGGCTTGAGAAAACTTAGCTTGCGGAAATTTAACCCCCAAGTACGATTATTTAGCACATCCTTGAGCACAAACGTCCGGCCCCTTAGTCAGTCTATCGGAGTTCGTAATTTCTCACTACAGGGAGTCGCCAAATAAGGGTAGGTTTCATGTTTTGAAAAACCAACCCTTAAATGGTGAGCCGACCCTTATTTGGCGAAGCCAGGATAAGCACACTTTATTTCTCACACTTCATAAAGATATGTTTTGCGTTTTATTCTTTATTCTGCTTTTAAGACTAAATAAGATATTAACAACAATTTAAATTAATTATGTCGATAAGCGGACAAAGAATAGTAAAACAATATCAGTAAGAATCAATGATAAAAAAGCGAATCTTATTTGGCGCAATAATATTTTTCTTGCAAAGAAGCGACCCTTATTTGGCGCGATCGACCCTTATTTGGCGAAATCCACCCTTCTTTATGAGGCTCTTATTTGCGACCCCTTGTATAAGCAAATCTTTGGTTCTGAATCTAATGGGCATACTATCGAAAACTCCTCGACACCCTTGAACACTTTTTGGTCGATTTGACCACAAAAACCCAAATTCTAGTACCAGAACTTCAATTGTTATTAACTCGTTCCTTGCCATGACAAATAATAGAATAATTCAATGGCAAACAACAAAGAATATTTCGAACCAAATCATGCTCTTTTAATTTGCGGTTCATTATACTTAAAATTGTCAATGTATACGAAAAATAAGACTCTGTATGCTCAAAGACCTAGTTTAATTAATTTCCAAAAAGTGTGTCTCACGACAACGTCAAGTGTTTAAGACATATGCATTTTTTAATATTGCTAATTTGCCATTATTTACCAAAAAATGAGTCATTTAAAATACGATTTGCAATTCTGCCTCCCTTAGCAACCGACTCGCAAACGATAAAAAATTGCATTCTCTCAAATTATATATTATGACATTGTGACAATAACTTGGGTAATCGGTCGATAAGAGATTAAAGTAGTTAACATTTCAATAAAAAATTTTAATATACGTGAAATTTTTTGGAGCTCGAAAAAATTTCCTGTCGATCTTTGTAGAGAACGCCCGTTTTCCGGGAGATAGAGTTTACTACTGGACAGTTATCAATTTGTATGGGGAATTCGTGCTCCTGTACCGAAACCACAGCCGTCCAACCCGAAACCAGTTCAATAGGCACGAGCTTATATTATATTACATAATGGAAATTATAAAAATTTCTGAAAGTCGACAATTTTCAGTATTTTTTTTTGTACGACAGCAGTATGGTGGCCCAGATCAATTTCTGGATAATCAGATCGACGTAGTTTGACGAGCTCTACAACTTGGCTGTACCAGTTTTTTTGAATTATTGCGAATTATTGTGGATTTTTTTAAGTGCGTGTTTATTTACACGCATTTTCCCCCTAAGGGTTCCCAAAAACTCCTTCCCCTGAAAGTTCGGTCAAACCCAATTGCCCTCGCACTCTATCTCAAATGTCTGCGCAGCAGCGGGCGACGCGAAAATAAAAAACGAGTTTTAATGCAATTCTGAGCATACTGGATATAGTGAGCGTGGCTCAACTATAATGGTTAAGCCGGAAAGTTAAGCTTCAAAATTTAAGTTTTTTAGGAATAAAATTTCTTGTGTCCGCCTAAGCTAGGCGGCCTAGCGCACCAAAACAATATTATCATACTTTAGAAATTTTATTCAACAAATGTTTGGGTCAGAAGCCCGTTTTCTGTATGTAAAAAAAATATCTCATTTTGAAAATTTTACTCTCTAAATATTTTTAGCTTCAAAAATACTTTGTTATTTTTTATGTGTGCCGCAAATAACATAATAATTTCACACAAACATAATGATAAGACTCTTGACCCAAATTTTTCCTCTTCGAGAAAACAGGTCAGACAGCTGCCTAGTAAAAATGAATATTCTGCAAAAATTGTTGTTTTAAATAGAACTACTAGTATTTGACGGAAATTCTCCAGTTCGAGCAAAAAAAAAAGTAAGATTTACGATAGGGTAATTGGTTTGCACACAGCGGTACGTCGCTTTAAAATGTGTGCCAATTTATACATGCGATTTTGAATCATCATCGATAGAAGCTCGACAGGCAGCGCTGAATTGCAGTACTATGATGAGAATTCGACGCCTTTAAATTTATTTGGGCAAGACATTAGAAGGGCATCAAACGCAAGTCAAATTACGCACTTCTCTGACGCCGGAGATCGCAGGTAAAATTTTAGTTGAGGAAGAAAGAAAGTTTCAATATTTTTTTAAATTTTTTTTCAAAAAGACGCAGAGACTTCGAAAAGGACGGTCATTCATTTCGCCCGATAATAGAAACTTTTCAGTGTTTGCATTTGCTTTTTACAAACTTTTTTATTGTTTGAATTTCCCTTTCCCATAAATTATGGGCCATAACAATGTTATTGACCGGTGGCCCCGCCGGTCCGGAGCTCACAAATAGAGATTTCAAATATTTAGTTTAACGATTTAAAAAATATACAAATGTATTTTAGATACTAGTTAAGACCCTTCAATGGCAGTCAAAATTTTATTTGTTGCAGAAGTTTGTCAAAAAAAGTTTTATGTGTCAAATTTTTTTTCAACAAGTTTATGTGTCAATTTTTTTCAATAATTTTATTTGTCAAATTTTTTTATTCGTCAAAATTGTTTTTTTTATTTATTTCATTTGTAAAATTTTGTATTCATCAGAAAAATTTCTATTAATTTTTTTTTCAATTTTTTCAAAATTTGTTTTTAATTCTATTTTTCAAATTTTTTTTTATTGTTTTTTTTCAAATTCATTTTTTAATTCTATTTTTCAATTTTTTTTTTAATTCTATTGTTCAATTTTTTTTAATTCGATTTTTCGAATTTTTTAAAATTCTATTTTTTAAAATTTTATTTTTTCAAACACATTTTCTTCTAGAAAATCTCGAGCACCCGGGACAAATATGATAGCCGAGTCATACGATGAGGATATAATTTCCCAGGACAGTATTGATTCGTTGCCCGGCGGGAATGAGGCGTCGGTGGGCCCTTTCCCGTCCGATCGCAAACTGTCCACATCAACGCAAGAAGCTATTTATATTTACCAAACGTCAAGCCGTGCAGCTGAGCGTATTCACGAGGAGAGCTTCAAAAGCAGACAGTTAGAATGTATGTTATTTTTAATCTTCGA
>SCLG01000166.1:388831-403330 GCA_004367875.1 Oikopleura albicans | reverse complement strand
CGCATCTGGTGTGTTTTTGTACTGACTTGAAATATGATAATAGATCGCCGATCTAAGATCGGGCACATTGTTTTTTCTATTGTGAATGATTTTGTACAAGTTGTTCGGGGCCCCGCGGGGTCAAGTTTATATTACAGGGGGGTCTGGTTATAAGGTCACAAAAGGTGACCGCTATAAGGTCAAATCATCTTTTTCGCACTAAGGTCAAGTCATTTTTTTCTTGCACTAACGTCAAGTCAATTTTTTTTTGAAGTATGTATTTTGGGAAAAAAATCTTTGAAATCATGTCTTTTTACGTTTTTTTGGATGAANCCCCCCCCCCCCCCCGCTCGCACATTTTTTTCTATAGAAATCATGTCTTTTTACACTTTTTTTCTATAAAATAGTGTCTTTTTCTAACATTTTCTAGAGTGAAGATCATAATTTTTTGGGGAAAATCAAATATTACAAAAAATTTTTTGTTTAAAACCATTTATGTTAATAAGGTCAAGTCATTTTTTTGAAGTGCATTAAGGTCAAGTCATTTTTTCGGGTTTGACCTAATAACCAGACCCCGGTAATAACAACGTTTGACATTCATATTATTGCCCTCTTTCCAAACGTAGCGCAAAAAAGTGAATCTCGAGTTAACTTGACAATTCGACTGTCATGATTCTTTCCCACTCGTTTTTATTTTATTCTATTTTCCATAATTCAAATAATATGTATCGTTTTGTATCTTTTAAGATGAGTGATAAAGCCGAAATCGGTTTAGACGTTGTAATGGAACGAATAGAGGAAGAGCCAGAAATTCAAAATGTGGACGAAAATAAGCAAGAAGTGCCAATGGACGAGTTGACAATTTCACCAGCAGAAGTTTCGGTCGCAATCGCGACAAAAAAGAGAAGTCGGCGAAAAACGGCGACTTTGGGGGAGCTACAGACGGACCTGCCAACGACTACTGAAGAGAACTCGACTCTTATACAAAAATCCGCTTCCGAAATAAATCAAATGGGCTCTAAGGATTCGGTACGACGGTCCAGCCGGTCAAAACGAAAAGTACAAAAATATAATCCGGTGAGTACTTATTTTAAAGGATTTTTATTTTATAAAATTGAGTCTATTTTTAGTTTCAGTAATTTTAATGTACCATTTGTTTGATTCCACCAAATCTTTTTTTTCCTACTTCCCCCAAAAAAAGTTCAAACATTGGCATATTTTTGAGCATTTAGGAAGCATACGGGAAATACACTGGGAAACAACCGGAACATGCTTATTATCGTGAATCAGATTATTTTCGAAGGTAAAGAACATGTATAAAAAATTCTAGATTTGTTATTTTTAATTTTTTTCAAATGAAAAATGAAATTTCACTTGTTGTTCTCTCTCAAACAAAAAAAAACCTAATTTGAATACATGTTCACCATTAGATGGCTTCTTCTATTTTTATGATCGAGAAACACCAATCAACTATTTCAGCTGTTTTCTGGTTAGATTTCTTGAGATTTCGCGGAGAGATAAAAAAATATTGTATAAAAGATCAGTCATTTATCGTAAAGCTATCAAATAATATAAAAAATACTTATTATTCTCATGAATAAATTTAGAGAAAATTTAAAGTATACTTAGTAAGCATGTTTGCTAAATGAAATACCAAAATGCGCGCGATAAAGTTGAACAAATCTTGCGCGCAAAAAAAAAAAATGCGCGCGAGATTCGTTCTGGCATTTTATTTTTGCGCGCGAGATACGTGTCCACCCCTGTAGCAAATGCCATTTAAAACTAATTCAGCCCATCGTCAATGATCGCTTAACGCCAATGGGATTGCCTAAGCCAAATAGACTGCCAAAAAATGCTGCTCTTTCTTTAGAAGATATTTACCAGCAGAAAGATTACCACACACCGACGCAGCCGAAGGCAATCCCAACTATTCTCGACGAGAACGATCCGAAGTCAAAAAAGGGTACAATTCCGTTCTCGAAAGTAAAACGAAAGCGATTCATCACATTTGCCACAAACCCCGAAGACAGAAAGGTAAATCAAATATTTTAAAACTGCCTTTAAGTGGCCATGCCCGCAACAGTATATATGTAGTTGCCCATAACTTATGGACCATAAGTTATGGTCCATAACAGTCATTCGTATCAAAAATGCAGATTTTTATATATTTACGAATCTTACTTTTAGCCGAGACGAAAACTGGGCCGTGGCACAAAGCGTAAATTGGGCCAAATGACAGACGGGGACTCGGACGCTCGCCTTCACGAAAAGCTGGCTAAGTTGGACCAAGAAGTCAATGAACTGGATGACTAATTCGACTTTTTCAGCCACTAAACATTCCTAAAATTGCCCAGCCACATTTATTTCATCACGCTCACTGAACTCTAACACAGTTAGTCACTGCTAATAATAAAAATATTAAACAGTTCGACCGTTTAAACTATGCGTTTTTGGATTATATATTTACTAGTAGATTTTTATAAAAATTCGATTTTTATCGTATTTGTTGTGTAAAATTTCGCTCAAAGTTCGCTCAAAAATTAGATATACTTTAGAAATAAAACGTTTTAAAATAATTAATTTTAAAATTTGTTCGTAAAAAAAATGCTACCTTCCAATTTGGGCACAAAATTACGGAACTCAGAGAAGTTTTTTCAGTAATTTTTCGGTACTTCATGATGCCCGATTAAAACTATATTTTAAAGATGGATTTTTTCACAATTTCTCCCAATACTTTTCTAACTCCTAGAACAGAACAGAACTTCTCTACAACTTGCAAAAAAAAAAAATTGGGTCGATACATCTAAAGCTCAGGGCTTGGCGGTCAGAGCAAGTTGGCGTATGCGAAAAAAACGACCTTTGTATTCGGATATCTGCCAGAAAAATTGTTTGAGACCTGCTGCGAATGCTTTTTAATACAAAAAATGTGAACTGTTTAATGCAAGCTTTTGCTCGATATATTTTCCATTTCCAAAATAAATTCGAAATCGAATTTTAGTTAATCGAGTATCGTGAAGTACGCAAAAAAAAAATAACCCAAAAAACTAAAACAAAATATTATTATATATTTACAATTATTGTATGTCCATTTATCGAATATTATTTCAAGATGGAACCCGAAGATCGGATCGCAAAATTATACTCGACTGCCGAGTTATCGGCGGGGAGCGCTTTCAGACCGTCGGTACCGGTTGGTCGATATATTCGTTCACTCGATTCAATGGCGCAAATCTACAAGGTTTATGTCGACGATAAGAAATTCGAGGAAGCATACGTATTACAAATCAAAATGGTCGTTCTTTTTATCAAGTACCTGAAAACGCATCCCGATTATGAGAAGTACGCTTCTCAGCATAATACAGAAGGTTTGTCGTACTTATATTTAATTGGTGGCCGGTTAAATGATTTTTTGTTAAAAGTCGACGCGTGGCCAGGAGCGTATGTGTAGGTTTTTTTCTTTAATTAATTATAAAATTTATCGTACAAAAAATGTCCAATGATTGTTGATTTTTTATACAAAATTTTGCCGTAAAACCCTCAAATATTTATTATTAAAATAAAAAATCTTTGAAATCATGTCTTTTTACGCGTTTTTTGGATGACGACCTAAAAGTTAACTCTTTTTGGAAGACTTTTCATGGCCCACATAAAAAATCCCCATGAGATGATTATTAGGTCATACATTTATAAGGTCATATATATAGGATGAACTATACGTCGAATAAACCAAAACTTTATCAAAAACATCTTTTTCCAAAATGTTTTCTAACAATCAAACATTAGTAAATCGGGCTCGTAAGTTATGTAACGAGGCATTAAAATGCGCCGAAGTAATCAAATCGAGGCTCTTGGAGAAGTTCAAAGCCGACAAAGAAATCCAGGCGAAAGAAGAAGAGCGACTTCGGCTCGAGGAGGAAGCTCGAAAAACAAAGGAAGAAATGTGGCGATTGGAGCGGGAGCGGCAACGGCTCGAAGAAGAATCGAAAAGTGCAAAAGCCGAAATGCAACTATTCGAGGAAGCTGAGAGGCGCAAAGCCGCCGAAGACGAACGTAAAAAACTATTATTACTATACGGCGATGTTGATTAGGGTTCGAAAAACACGCTGGGTTCTAGCTCATTTAAATATTGGGCACCATTTTTATAACGTTTCAGATCATATATCAATGGTCAATTTCCAAATCCTTAAAATGTTCCTAAATGGAAATACGTACAGAAAAAGATATTACAAGCTGCGCGGTGAGTTGTTTGCGTGGCTAAAGGACGCTAGCCAATAGGAGGCGCCTATAAAAAGCATGAGCCAAAAGGCGCGCTTGTCAATTCAGTTACAGACGCTCCGCGCCTACGGATATTATAGAGTCAAATATTTTTTGCTATGAGCTCCAGTTATCTTTTTGAATATTATGGTTTAAATCAACAAGAAATACTCAGATAAGCACGTTCTTATAAAAAATAAATTCTTATTTTATTATACATACGAATAAAAGACATCTTTTTGATCCAATTTTCTATGAAATGATGAAAATTTGACCGGTTCATGATGAAATATTTCAGTTTTGCCAGATAGCTGCGAGGAAAGTGTAGTTTTCCATTTTATCGATACACCAAATTTATTCGGAAATATATTGTTATAACAATATATATTCCTTTTTTGGAAAATAAATAAGGAAAATAGACATATAGGCGACTTCGAACCCTATCACTGATAAAAACGCCAATAGTGCTTCCATCCCGGCTCCAACAGCTCACACTACACCTACAGTACCGCCACGTCACACCAAACCCGCAACGACGACGGCATCCGTAAGTGCTACTGGTATTTCGATTGTGGGCGCAAATGTGGGGGTAAAAAGTAGTAGGTCCTCAAGTTTACGCCTCGTCAATGTGCCCACAGAAATTTCGACAAAATTCCTCGCCCTATCAGCCGAAAATAACAAGCAAAATATTGAAACGTGTGGGCTGCTATTTGGGGTTTCAGACGGTGATGTTTTTCGAATTACGCACTGTATGCTGCCCAAACAAACCGGCACTCACGATTCATGCACCACCACCAATGAAGAACAAATATGGAAATTTCAAGGTGAGTTTTCCTCAAGTGGAAATCATTTTTTTTGGTAGACAAAATTTTGGAGGTCCCAGAATTTATAAAAGTCTCCTTATCAATTATGTGGCCCTATGATCTATATTTATTTTATCTTAGATGAGCGGTTGAATTTAATTATGCTTGGATGGATTCACACTCACCCGGACTATAACGTTTTTCTATCATCTGTTGATATGCATAATCAGTTTTTATATCAATGCTTATTACCAGAAGCTCTTGCTGTCGTAGTATCGTTATGGGATTCTTGATTTTTATATTTTACTTAAAATTTGGAATTTTTTTTTTTGTAATGATCATTCAAAAGTGTAAAATAATAAACCTGCATAAAAGTTTTGACACATACAGGAAAGCCTGATACTCCAAACTATGATTTCTTGCGTTAAAAAAGGAACGTAGCCTTAAAGGATGATTTTCTTGAATCCCTAAAAAGCCAAAATTTTCGGAAGTTGGGGCGTTTCATTTAACAGAGAAGGGACTTGACGTGATTGGTACGTGCCGGGAGAAGGGCTTCCACCCACATTCAAAACAACCGCCATTATTCGAAAGCGCCGCCAATGTTAACTTCATCAATAGCACGATTGAAATGATTGACTGGCGATAATTTAACGCCGATTTAACCACATTCTTGACTGTTGATTGTTAAAAATTGTTCAGTAGAACAAGCCGATACGGTCGTGCATCTTTATAAGGGGCTTTTCTGAAATTAAAAAACCCTTGCAACGAAATGTGCCCCATTAGAGATTCATGACTGCAATACATATTTTGGGTATCAACCAGTTAGGTTCAGGCGCGTGAAAAATGCCGGAAATTTCATTATTTTTCTTATGGTATCGTTTGTTAATGATTAACGCGTTAGTTAGACTTGCACATATGAAGTTTCATTTATCTTTTTCAACAATTTTCACTCGGCAAAAAAAAACTTCACAGCTCAAAAAGGCCAATTTATTTGATACCCAAATTATACATTTTTAAAGACTGTTCCATATTCGTTTGCACGACCATTTTATTCACATTTTTTAAAAGCCAATTGCGAAACCTTCAGTGAATTATTCGTTCTATGTTTTTGGTATATGCGTTGTTTTTACATTTAATGTTTTTCGTATATGATAAAGTAAATAATCTTCATTTTCGACCACAAAATTTTAACCAATCGTAATATTAATCCGCGATTAGCCGGTTCACCGAATTTGCTATGGTAAAATTGAGATATATCCTTAATCCCAATAGGGACGTTCTTGAAAAATACCATGCCTATTGGGGGAATTGTCTGTTCACAATAAGGCTTTCTTTTTTGACACTTTTTTTGTAAACAAACCGACCCTAGTAGGGTCACCCTGCCAGCCTTAATTAGTGGACGTTTGGAAGATATTTTTTTTAACAACGGCTGTATTTGGAGAAATCGTCCGTATTAAAGGGAGAAATTGTAATATAGTCGTTGCTCATTATAAGGTCAACCATTTTGACCGCTATAAGGTCAAGTCCGCCTTTTAGACTTCGACTTCATAGCCAACAGCGCCGGCCAATTTTTATTTGCAAAAATATATTTTTAAAAGATTGCAGGATTCGATTTTGGGTAATTTTTTACCCGTTCATGGACCTATAAGCCGGTAGGCATATTCGAAAAACATTTTATGATATAATTTATACATCTGTAGGGTAGTCCAGCTCTCGGAACTATTTCAATGCCGGAGCGTTTTTTTTATTTTTCTCAAAAAACTACCCTATATACCAATATTGTTTTTTACTGATTATTTTCTATACAGATATCTTTGTTATTTGCCTTCAGCTGTTTACAAGTTCAAATCACTCGTATTAATTCAGACTTTGTAAATAGTAAACCCATGTCACAAGTAATAAACGTCAATTTACTTAAAGTTTACGAGCCAAACGGGGGTTGGTTATAAGGTCAACCATTTAGACCGTTATAAGGTCAAGTCAGTTTTTTTTTCACTAACGTCAAGTGAGTTTTTCGAGAAGCATGCTTGTAGGGAAAAATCTTTAAAATCATTTTTTTAAAAGATTTTTTTGTATTTTTAGCGGTCACTACAACTCCCTTCTTCACCTTTTTGGCTCACTAGAGGCAACGCTAGAAATAATGCAATTTTTTATTTAATAGAGATGAATCGATTGATCGCATATCGAAATTTAATAAAACGAAGCGGACTTCATATTCAATCGTCAAGAACTACTTCATCATTTTTATCGCCGACGAAATTAACTCCGATAGCTACGTCATGCCAATTGAGTACTACACAATCTAAGGGCGGTTGCTTATTTATTTTTTCGCGGAAAAGCTAAAACACCAGTGACACCGTCTGTTTTGATTGCCTGTAAAATAAGTTTGCTGTGCATTAATCATGTAAAATAATCCTTTTTCGAAAAAAAAAATAACCGAATACAGAACAAACCAGGCAATGAGGAAGAGTTGGCTGAATTAAAGGGCACCGATGCCGTTAAAGTCATTTTTTGGGGTATCGTTGGTTGTATTTTCTTGATGTATTTTATCACGGTTTCGTCCCAGATGCCATCTGATCCAGAGTGACAAATCGGTCGGATTTGAAGAAGTAACAAATTATTTTTATCATGTTATTACTGTAGTAAAATTGTGCGCTAATTTTGCACTACCATATCCCATGGCCCATTTACTTCCCATGGGCCCCATTTACTTCAAAAATGACTATGATTTTTCTCTACGTGGTTTTAAAATGTTATTCCAATAAAGTGTAATTTGACCCCTAATTTGGTTGTAGAATGGTCAAATTTCAACTTGTTTGGAATTATATTTATAACCACATTTTAACTACACTGTACGAAGATTTTAAAATAATATATTCGTGATTACCGTAGAAAATAGGATCGAATGAATAGCATTACATGCCATTAAAGACAAGTTGTTATATGACCCGTTAAAGGGGTCATTTTACAAATTGGACCCCACGATTCTACACAAAAATTATTGGAATAATAGGACTAGAGTGTCAGCATAATAAAGCCGCTACCGTGAAACCTATGTAACGTACACTATGTAACATAGGTATGTTTCTTGCATTTATAAAAATACTGCTTTCTCAGCGGCCTAATGCCGAACTAAAAAGGTGCTATATATACATTTTGTTGTGATTTTTCGGAAAACACCGATTTTGAACTCTGGTGTGACCCCAACCGAATGACCCAAGAAAAACAGATGAAGATGACCCAAGAAGAACTCAAACAATACGAACAAGAACAATTGGCAAAAAGTTGGTGGCAGGCAATCGGTGAAATGTTCCCATCGGGCTGGCGATGGAAAGCCGGAGCACAAGAAGTTTGGGAAAATTGTTCACCAAATACTTATTTCGGTTTGAGTCTGGGCTGGAACTATTTTGTCTCGTCAAAAGAGCCCGAGTGGAAAGTTGCCTTGCCACCACCCTTAACCGCACCATATCCACAGGTATGCTTATAATTATATACATTAGTCATAGGAAGTTTAATCAGTTTTTTTTTTTGAAAAGATTCAAGTTTGACTAAAAATGCTAAAAGCCTAAATAGCTATTAAGTACAAGGGGGTTGGTTATAAGGTGAGACATTTGGACCGTTATAGGTCAAGTTAGTTTTTTGCACTAAGGTTCAGTCAGTTTTATGATGAAGCATGCTTTTTGGGGAAAAAATCTTTAAAATCAATTCTTTTCAAGCCATTTCCAGGGAAGTTTTTACTCAAAACCTTATAACCATCATATTTTTGGTAAATTTGCTTGTATGAACTATTCGCCTAATTGTATTTTGTTAACTAAATATTTTGCCCTTATTTTTTTGTCACTTCTATTTGAGTACTATAACTGTCATTTGACCTTTTTTGGAAATTTTCTCTGCAAATATTTTTTAGAAATTAAAAATCTTATGAATAATTTTTGTTCTTATGTTTTAATGTATAGACAAAATACACGATCACAATGGAAATATTGGATATTATATTTGTTCCGCATTTCGATCCTATTGAAGGCTGGACTTTTAAACTAAGACCAGGGGTCGATTATTTTATGTCAAAAGTTGGTTGGCCAAAAAGTGAATTGGTATTTTATAGTGAGTCTTTGCCAAGTGACGTCCAACCAATCATTCAAAGGTAAAACAGAATAAAACTGGTTATAATGTGTATTATTTGGGCCATTATATTATTGAATCAATTTCCTTAAAACGACTTTAAAAACGGTCATCACAATCTTTATTTTGATTTTTGTACATAAATGTAATCCAGGTCAAAAAGTCGGGACTACAACCCAAAAGAAAGGTTTTCAATATTGTACCAAAAATATGAATTTATTAAGTAAACTTACTTGAACAAAAGTATTTATTTATTTTTAATTGACGACAAAAACGCTTCAGGCTTGACCAGTTTTTTTGCAGGTTGGAAAGTTAGGTGATTTTAAAAATTAAAATAAGTCAGTTTTACCCAGTACATACAACGAAAGTGTTCAGTGAATTCATCATTACTCTAGTTTTACCCAGCGAATGGAGAAAAAATTTGCCGGAGAGCAACCACCGGTGGCGCTTTATCAATTATTTCGCAATTCGTGTTGCTATGAAGACGGCAACTACAAAAAAGATTTGCGCATTTTAGGGAGAGATCCACGCTTTGTACGTTCTTCCCACGGCTTTTTAATTGTATTTTTACTTGTTTTTCAGGTTATTCATTTAGACGTTGGGGAACGCAGTATTCGTAAGGAAGAAGAGCGCAACGTAATTTTGGTAAGATATTTTTTGTTCTTTATTCGCTAGGCGTTAGTTATTACTTATTAGGTACGAGATTTTGTGTGTTATTTTGTCATAATACTTATTTAATACAGATCTGCTCTGGTGTTTGTAACTATTTTTCGGTATCGGACTTGGTGTCCATGTTATGGGCACAAGAATGCATTTTTTTTACTCTTACCTAATAACAGACCCCATGTTACATGGGTAGGGGGTATCGAAAATTATAAATTGCTCTCTAGCGCCTGTGGCTATTTACACACTTCTTGGTAATTAAAAAAAAATCGCAAGGTCCGAATTATCCGTAAACCGGATTATAAAATTCAAAACTTGTTTTGTTCAAGTTGACATTTGTTCAGCGGTCTATGGTCCACCCTTATGCATGATCCAAGTAGTAATATGATAATTATAATTCATCATGCTTTTTTTATTGTTTTTGATGAAATTCAATTTTATGGACCGTTTAAAGTTTAACCTAAACTTTAAACGGTCTTCAGTATGTTTTGGGTAAAATCATGTTATATAGAAAGTGAGATGTTTAGAAAGATTTGATAGGATCTTTAAAAATAGGACCGTTTATGAAATTAAATACTATAAATTATCTTAAAGTAAACGGTCTATGTTCTTCTAAGGTGTATTGGATGTATTGGATTCCAGAAATTTCAATTCAAATTTCCGATATTAAAATTTACTTTAACTATTACTAGTTGAAACGGCCAAACGATCATGCAGCCGGTGAAAAGGACATGAACCTCTACGATATAGCCGACATGCTTGATTCAATATTATCCGACAGGTTTTTTATTTAAAAAAATATTTATGGCATGAAACCAAAACTATAATTATAGCAATTTTGCAATCTGTAGTTGCGTATTTACGGTGTGGTACAACAATTAATCATAAAGAGCAAATTTTTACACGCACTTTTTATGCTGAAACAATATAAAACTGCGTGTGGAAATTTGCCCTGGCTAATTCATTGTTGAACCACACATTATACCAAACCGGGATATTATGAACAGGGAGTGGTGATTATAACTTATAAGGTCTTACTTTTGGACCGCTATTAGGTAAAGTCATTTAGAAACATAAATCTTGTCTTTTTTGTTTATTTTTTTGCACATCTTTTTCTAAATCAATAAATCATTTATTTATAAACTTTTTTGGGGCCCTTCGAATTTTCTTCAAATCGTTTATAAGGTCAAAAAAGTTTTTTTAAAGGCATTAATATCAAGTCCACCTTATCTCCTACATAGAATAATTATAAATATATTACAGAGATATTTATGATGTTCGGGACAAGCTTGATGAGTATGCGCTTACAGAAGATGGTACCCGAGTGAGTTACATAACCGATGTGTTCCGTGAAAGACAGATGGCTAAAGAGTTGGATCGTCTAGAAATGGAACGTGAATTAGCCGAGCTGCAAGAAAAAACCGGGAAAAATATTAGAAAAAAGAAATTTGGCCGGTTTCTGTGATATAAGAGAGCTTATCGACCATACTGCCTAAAGATCTTTAAAAGTTCACTTGAGTGAAAGAGAAATATTTATTTGGAAGTTCCAAATTCGGACAATATTCTACCTATTATTATGACGTTGCGGAGTTAACAGTCAATGTGCGAGATTATTTAAGCTATTAATAATAGGCTATTATAATAGGCTATTATAATAGTTTTCTAATAGTTTTATATAAAACCCCATACTATAGTATTTTATGGTAAATTTTTAATCCCGTAATCGAGTGTAGCTACAACAGTGCACTTGTTGAATGTATTAAAAATATTTTCGTCCAAAATTCGATAAATTGTGAAACCGCAATTTTTGTTATTTTAGGATACCAAATTTTTCGGTTTATGATGATTTTTGGTCGTTTGAATAATTTTTCACATCATGAACGCATATAGCTGACTCCCATTTAAAAACGGACAAATAATGTAATCATGGAAACTGACTCACATAACGTATAGATCATCATATTTCGGACTTGAGCTAACAAAGTAACAAAATGTACATTTTTACTAGAACATGGTGGGGACAAGTATGAGTGAAGATGACCAATTAAAGGCGTTCTTTATGGAACGAATCGCTAATGATGCCACAACCCAGACAGCAATTTTGGCCATGGAAACACTAAATAAAGCAATTGAAGTCGATAAGGGGTAAATTTTAGGTCTTATTTAACTTATTTCTGTAATTTTAATGTTGTTAATACTGTTTTCTCGCATCATTGAAATTTCTACACCGTGTGAAATGGTTTAGAGTACAGGGGTTGGTTATAAGATCAACCATTTAGACCGTAATAAGGTCAAGTCAGATTTTATTGAGAAGCATGCTCATTGGAAAAAAATCTTATGAATCATGTCTTTTAAAGCTTCTTTCGAGATCAAGACCCCACCCCCTCATAATTTATAAGTCCATAAATTACATATAGACTACATATGGTTAACATAAATGCTCAGGTCAAAAACGGTGATGGAATTAGTCGATCGACTAAAAAGCGTACGAAAAATGATTGACCAATTAGACGATATACCACAGAAAACGTCGATAAAATCGGGAACGGAATTATTCCTTCGTTTCACGACATTGATGGTTCAAGAAGTGATGCACAGTGAGTCGGACATTGACCGCGTCAAACGGGCCTTAGTTGATAGGGGCGCCGACTGTATTGAAAATATGAAATGTTGTCGACAAAAGGCAGCAGACGAGGCCCGGAAGTTTATTCCCGATTCCGCTTGTGTTTTGACTCACGGGCATTCGCGCGCGGTTATTGATGTTTTAAAGGTAATTTTCCGCGTGTTTTTTTTTTCTTTCGCGTTTTCCATTTTTCTATTTTTCAATATTAGTTATATTTAACAGTTCCATAAATTATAAATGGAACTGTGTGAGTTTTACTTCATCAAGACCTGAACCGGATAATAAATTTCAATCTTCAGAAAGCGTATGCTGAAGGAAAGCTAAAAAAAGTTTACTACACACAAATGGCCGATAAGGACAATACAAAAATGAGAGATTTTATATCGGAATTATCAAAGAAAGGTGTTGAATGTTACGAAGTCTTAACGCGCTCAGTGGCCTATCTAATGGAGCGCGTTGATTTAGTCTTAGTCGGGGCGGAAGCAGTTGTCGAGTCCGGCTCAGGAATGGTTGAAGCTACTAGCAATTGCTGTTATGTTGAAAATACACTGTAAATTTCTCCTAAAATTCATGTATTAATAGATCATTTACCTTATATTATACAATGTTGTGATACTTGAAAATCATTAGGATTGACAAAAACTCAAAGATAAAATAACGAACGGGAAACTATTACAGAGGGGTTGTTTTTTTTGTTTTACGACGTCCATTCTGGGAAATGCCTTTCCATTTTCAAATGGTTATATGGTCAAGCCAAATTTTAATGGGATGTCATGGACTGCACTAGGTCGGACTGCATTAGGGTGCCGATTATGGACTGCACTCGAAAAATCGGACTGCACTCAAGTAGTGTATTACCATCCAGACAAAGAATTTTTGAAACAAAAAAAAGATTCCGGGTAAGTTTAACACGGCGTTTTTTTAACTCGGTTAAATTATTCGATTTCCGGTTGTTCCGGTTTTCACTTTTTTTTCCAGTGACCGAAAGTAACGGGAGATGAAAGCAAATGAAAAAATATTGAGACCACAAAAAAAATCAATCAAATCCATACATAAGAACGTGAGATATAGGGATTTTAAGATTTAAAATACAAGGAATGCAGTCCGATTTTTCGAGTGCAGTCCATAATCGGCACCCTAATGCAGTCCGACCTAGTGCAGTCCATGACATCCCATTTTAATATTAAAAAAAAAAATCAGGTCAAGTTTTTTTGGACCTCGCCTTATAGCCCCACCAACTGGAATTCAATTAAACATAAAAGCTGTGCAAAACTGTAAAATATACAGTATAAAACAANCGCTCAGTGGCCTATCTAATGGAGCGCGTTGATTTAGTCTTAGTGGGGGCGGAAGCAGTCGTCGAATCGGGCTCAGGCATGGTTGGAGCTACTATTCCTGTTATGTTGAAAATACACTGTAAATTTTTCCTAAAATTCATGTATTAATAGATCATTTACCATATATTATAATATATTAAATTGTATATACAATGGTGTGATAGTTGAAAATAATTAGGATTGACAAAAACTCCAAGATAAAATAACGCACGGGAAAATATTAAACCTGGAGGTTGGTTTTTTTGTTTTTGTTTTATGACGTCCATCCTAGGGAGGGCCTTTCCAGTTTCAAATGGTCAAGCCAAATTTTAATATTAAAAAAAATTAGGTCAAGTTTTTTTTTTTGGACCTCGCCTTATAGCCCCACCAACTGGAATTCAATTAAACATAAAAGCTGTGCAAAACTGTAAAATATACAGTATAAAACAACCAAAAAATCAGTTATTAGTGGACTTGGATCTTACGGTATTGCTATTGCGGCCGATGTTCATAAAAAGCCGTTTTATGTGGTTTGTGAGAGTTTCAAATTTATTCGCTCTTATCCAATGAAGCAATTTGATGTCGAGCAAAAAAATAAATATTGTGATGGCAACTCGTCACATCCGATTGCGGATTTAACGCCGGCAAACTTTATTACTTTATTAATTACTGATTTGGGACCTTTAACACCTCCGGCCGTTGGGCACCATTTGATTTCCGGGTTCGAAACAAACAGCTT
>SCLG01000166.1:369491-388102 GCA_004367875.1 Oikopleura albicans | reverse complement strand
TACAGATTCAATTTTTACACAATTAACCTGTGCCATATATAGGACAATTATGGGACACTTTACGTACTTTAACTGCCGTTTTAAACAATTTTTTGGTTGATGAAATGATAAAAAATTTAAAATGCAGAATTGAGGATGCTTTTGGAGATATAAATAAATTACTACTCTCCTGACGTCCATAAGGGCCTTTGTTGCTTCTCCAAAAACGGCTATAGTCCGTCAAGGGATAAACGACTATTATTAAAACACGGTTTTAGTTTCAGGATGGCGTTATTTGGGGGGGTTGGTATATCTTCTCTGCCACTTATTCTCTGCAAAACAAACAAACAAAAGGAAATAAAGTTTAGATTTCGAACCCTGAATTTTGATCAAGTTGTACAGTACGTGAAAAGTAGATGTGACGGGCATGGCATTTATTCGCATCAATTATGCATTATGATCATATCTCTGATTGACCTTTGTCTTCTTTGTAATCACTATATAAAGAAGAACTCTAATTTATATTGTATTTATGCTTGTGATATTGCCATATTTGTGCTTACAACTGGGCCGATGGAAAGCGTGTTGAGTTACATTTAAAAATAGTTAAAAATAATGTAAATACATATTTATTNATCAATACAAAAAAAAGTATATTTTTTTTATCGGGAGCGCCCGTGAACGTTTTGGCGTGAAGGGACATACATGATTTTTTTCGAAATTTTGAAATTTTTACTATTTTTCAGTTTCAAATCGTGGTTATTTTTATTTAAAACTTTTTGTCTACTTTCTTAGATCAATTTGTTTGATACTTATAGTGTATTCCAATAAAAACAATACTGCAACAAAAAATTTGCGGGCAAAATACCATAAAATATCTTAAAAATATGAGTTACATTTTATGAACTAAAAGGCTCATAATTTCTAGATGTTTTACTTATTATCAACATAAATGGTCATAAGAGGCATGGTGGATATACAGGTTCACTTCAATCGCCAGAAAAAATAGGGATTTCAAATTATCGCCTTTTAGGTCACCAACCTCCTTAAATAATTAATATATATTGCAGGCGGGTCAGCCATTTGGACCGTTATACGGTCAAGTCCGTTTTTTGCACTAAGGTCAAGTCGTTTTTTTTGCATTAAGGTCAAGTCAGTTTTTTTGCATGATTTTTTGGAATTTTTTTGAAAATCATGTCTTTTTAGCTTTTTAAGCTTTTTTTGGATGAAGACCTCCCCCGTCCGCTAGGAAAATTTTCCCAAGACTCATCCCCAACAATAACGTCTATAACTTCTAGGTCAAGGTCTAAAAAAGTCACATGAAAACTCTGAATTAATTTTGAACCAATAAAAAAAATCTTACCTCTAAAAGTTATAGACTATAAGTTATATTCTATAAGTTATAGACTATAACTTATAGAGGTAAGATTTTTTTTAGTGGTCGAAAAATTAATTCGTTGTTTTCATGTCACTTGTTTAGACCTTGACCTTATAATCAACCCCCCGTAATTATTTAATATGTACAGATAATTAAAAAATATAATTCAACACGTTTTTCATCGGCCTATTTGATATGACTATAGTCATATCATTGCCACCACTAATCAGTTTTAATAATCAGGATTAATGGGCCATTGCGTATCAATAGACTCATTTAAAGTCTGATGTTATTTTGTACCTAAGAGCTTATAATAACTCTGTATATACTTATTTCCACGTTATAATATCGCTAAGAACTGGTGGGCAAATGGTAATACTCACAAGAGACACTTCAATAATCATTATATACATATAAAATAGTATTTTTGTGAATTTAGACTGATATGAAATGTTCTGCCAGTTTGGTGCGTTAAATTCGACGCTTGATCAATCAAGTCTTTCAATCCACGAGAGTTTCATTGAAGGCGAGTTCGATAATGTAAAGAAACAGGCATGTTTTTAGAAGTATAGTATTTATTTCGTCACACACTTGTCCCTTGGGACTGTTGAAAATCTAATACACAGGGTGCGCCGTTATGTTTCACCCCATTATGTTTCACTTTTTCCCCAGCGTGCTGTTATGTTTCACTTTTTTGAGAAAATATTTTCCCCTAATACATATCTTTATATGTTAAGCCCTACGCCGTTATGTTTCACTTTTTCCCGATCGGGCCATTATGTTTCACTATTTTTCGAATGTTTTTGTGAAACATAACGGCGCACCCTGTGTATTACACCTTAAACCGCGGTTAACCGGATGTTTAAACGATTTTATTGAATGATCATCAATTTTCTGTGCAGCGGTATCATATAATAAATCATTTGAAGGTCAACTATTTGGTCCATTTTTTTTATATCTCAAACTTAACCAACCCCCTGTAGTTAGTTTAGGTAAAACCAATTTCGTTTTGGATTGAGTTATGTGACATGATTTTACCCAAACTTGAGTCATGAAAAAAAGTCATGGTCTAAGTGTTGGTACAATTATATCTTTTTCAGAAAAAAAAATATCATAAAAGTTCTTCTATAGACTTTTGTCATTATGTCAAATGGATATAATTTATTTACCGTTTAACCGGTTTTATTTACCGGTTTACCGTTTTTTTTGACACTTTCTCAGAAACTTAATTTTTCTAAAAAACTATCAAAAAGGCTTCAAATGGCACACAATCAAGCCGTGAACTTGACCAAAATCGAGCCATTCAACTTCAAAAGGACGCATTTAATGCTCAAGTGGAAGGTCGAACGTGCGATGCAATCGACTCTTATGTTAAACTTCTTCAAACTGCATTCGTCAAAACGGATGATTCTAATCACCCGGGCTATCGCATTCGTTATGCCGCCCTGAAAAATATCTCGCGAATTTTACCGCCCGAAGGGAGTTAACACTTTGTTCTTATTCGACTATGAAATATCGAAGATATTATACTTTGAAAAATAAAATACAGGAGGTTGGTTATAAGGTCAGCTATTTGTGCCGTTATAAGGTCAAGTCAGTTTTTTTACACTAACGTCAAGTCGGTTTTTTTGAGTAGCATACTTTTTGGGAAAATTGTTTTTAAATCATGTCTTTTCACGGTTTTTTTTGGATGCGTATTTTTCTGGTCCTATATTCATTTTCTTTCTAGTCGATTAGGTACATAGTGCTTACACCCTACCCAAAGAGGCCGACCGCGCTATTAATTATATGATTGAGGCGACCCGTCTTGATCCCACTGAATGTTTACTCTGGTGGCGGCTAGGCTCTCGAGCTAGCTATATTGGTAACATTATTCTTGCAAGAGTAGGGTTAGAAATTCAACCAAATTACACGGACTCTACCTGACATGGTACTCAATTGTACGCATATGAAGCCAATAAATACATTCAATTGTTTGATAAGTAATTACGATTCGTAATTTACGGGTCGTTTTTCTTTTAGTACGATACAAAATTCAAAAAATTATTGCGGAAATATGAGAGGAGGTATAGCTGAAATTTTTTTTCCAACCTAAAGCAAAAAGTTGAGGCTTTTAGTGAGGCAAAACGAAAAGTCCTAGTCAAAACCGGAAATACCGGAAATTACCGGNATATTATTATCTGCAAGCTTCCTATGTCTATAGTGTTGAAAGAAATTGCGAACAATTTCCTTATTCGACAAATGAAAAAATCATATATATGTCTATGTCTCTAGTTGTCTTGCAGATAATTGTCTTATCTACGACTACGTCGTAGATAAGACATTATTATAATTATACTTTGAAAAATAAAATACAGGGGGTTGGTTATAAGGTCAGCCATTTGTGCCGTTATAAGGTCAAGTCAGTTTTTTGAGTAGCATACTTTTTGGGAAAATTGTTTTAAAATCATGTCTTTTCACGGTTTTTTTTGAATGCTTATTTTTTCTGGTCCTATCTTCATTTTCTTTGTAGTCGATTAGGTAGATAGACTATGTAACATAGTGCTTACACCCTACCCAAAGAGGCCGACCGCGCTATTAATTATATGATTGAGGCGACCCGTCTTGATCCGACTGAATGTTTACTTTGGTGGCGGCTAGGCTCTCGAGCTAGCTATATTGGTAACATTATTCTTGCAAGAGTAGGGTTATAAATTCAACTAAATTACACGGACTCTACCTGACATGGTACTCAATTGTAGGCATATGACGCCAATAAATACATTCAAATGTTTCATAAATAATTACGAATATTGTATGATCCATGTATTAATAATCCCGCGAAAGAGATGCATTCAAGTCTGCACTAAATCTTAACCAGACGCATTGGCCCAGCATTGATGCCCTTATCCATATCAACTTTGTTCTGGTACGTAACTTTATTGTCATAACTTTAGGCACCACCATTAGAGTTGTTAGTGAAATCATTCACGACTTATGAGGGGTTGGTTATAAGGTCTGACATTGTGTCCGTTACAAGGTTAATTTTATTTTTCTACTAAATACGGTTTTAAAGTCATGTTTATTTTCAAAATCATGGGAGTTTTTGGAATACATGGGGTTTTTGGGAACAAAATCTTATGGTTATAAGATGGTTATAAGGTCTTATGGTCTTTTGAAAATGTATTTTAAGCCTTATGGTCATTTTCCTTAGACCTTACAATCAAACCTCTATGTCCGTTTTGTCACAACCATCTGTACGGTTATTAAATTGACGTTTCCATTTATGGGGAAACTTGTGTGCAACATAACGGCACAGATGGTCATGGAAAATATAGTATACTAAATTGATTGGACAAGTTATTTATTTTAGGGTGATTATAGAGAAGTCATTCGGATAGCCTTAAATGCACTTCAACTTGACCAAAAATATGGAACAGCGCGAGTTGCTTTAGCCGACCTCCTCGCTAAATGGCCGTTTGTTTTCGAGGAAAAAGAAACTCTCTCATTGGCTTCCTATGACCTTACAAATACACGCCAAATTGATCAGGAAATTTTTTCAAAGAAAGTCAAATTATGCGAGTCTCGATGGGTCGAATATTGTAAAAAGAGCGGCGAAATTATTGCAAAGACACCGGTGGCCAAGTCGCCAGAAACTAAAATCGAAGTCCAGAACTATGATTTAAGTTCAATTGGGCAGATTTTGATGGATTTGTGCAAAGACTAGGGCGTTCAAAGTCGACCGTAAAGCTAAAATTGTTTTAATATCTTGTTTTTGTGGAAAATGTGAACAATCTCATTAGGTATTTTTCAGGTTTCCCTAAAATATCCAGGTTTTGTCTAACAGAAGCATTTGATAATTTTGCGTCCAATTTTGACGCCGTACCTGGTTCCAGAAAGTTCCAGAAAGTTGTCGGAAATTTTCAATCTTTCGTAGATAAATCATTTGTCATTTTCTTGATTCAGTGTGGTTTTGGCCAACTTTTTCCGATGTTCTTTCTATAGTAATTTTAACCTAAAAATACTTTAAGGTATCCAGTGTAAATTTAGAATTTTGATCGTTTTAGTCTAGTTTAGTTCTGAAAAAAAATAATGAGGTTTTTTTGCAAAGTAATTAGTATTTTGAGGCACATTGAACAGTCAGTTCGAAGTCTAACTTTGGACACCCCAGAAAAGAGTTAACGCCCGAAAAACACGAAATTGACGTTGTCCATCTCATCGGTAAAAAGCGAAAATTGAAGGCTATAAAAAATATCGAAATTCAACGTGTAATTCCCAAAAAACGTCGAAAAACTGATAAAAGCGACAAATCGAACTCGAAAAAAGACCGCCGTAAAGATAACGAGATGGTATTAGAGCATAATTCCGCGTTTTCACTCATAATGCCCTACTTACTGCCACCAGAATTGAAAACCGAATTTCACGACTGCTTTGGTTCGGCACTAAACGAGTCCGTTATGGGTCTTAAAAAGTATCCCGAGTTAAAAAAAAATCATTGCTTCTCTCAATACTTTAACCGGTCCTTTTCACCGGTGAAATTCGTACTACCGGTCTGTAACTTCTTATTAAACTCGCCCCATTTATTTGGCGTCGTTCACAAAAAAAAAATCAAACTCGTACCATGCCTGGTCCAAGAGGAGTTAGAAAAGTATTGGGAGCAAAATTTTTTTAAATGGTACTAAGGTCAAGTCATTTTTTGAAGTGCGTTAAGGTCAAGTCATTTTTTTGGGCTTGACCTTATAACCAGACCCCCCTGTAGAGAAAAATCCGGAATTGATTTTCCTAAATTTTGGTGCTTATTTTGGTTCCTCAGTTTTTTTACACTCGATCACGGGAATAAGGGTCATGACCCATGACGATTTCTAATCTATAAGAACCACAAAAAATTCCAATCATGATAAACATAGTAAAGTGCAGCTAAACACAAACTGCCAATTTTTTAAAATTCAAGGTAGTATTTTTGCAACCCTGAATCAGCAATTACAACGGAACAACTGATGATTGCAGACTCAAATACAGATTTCGACATTCGTTCAATTACAGTTTTATGTGAGCAAGAACCAATGATGCTTTTGCTTTTCCTAGAGCGATGTCAGGCTAGGGTACAGCTCACAGATACGTTATGCCTAAAATACTTCAAATGTACAGGGTGGTTATAACTTATAAGGTCTGATACTTGAACCGTTATAAGGTCAGCCATTTGGACCTCTATATGGTCAAGTACGTTATAACCAACAACATTTTTTTTTAAATCGTCAGTGCAAATCCTAGTGTTAGGCTCAAAAACACTTGCTCAAATTTACACGTGAATACTGCCTGTTTTTGCTCGAGTACATTCATTTACAGTGGGCGAGCAAATTAAAGAACACTTTCCAAGAGCTTTGGACGCTGCTAATTAAGTATGAAATTGTCACACTGATGATTTCCGACGATCTCAGATATGATTTATTTCAAATGAAGCCGAGTGATACGGTCGAGCTCGTTTACGACTTTCGCGGCTTTTTATACCTAACCGAATTAGAGGTTGACCAAGAAATGGTTCGGCGTGGTTTACGATTAGGCGCAGGGTTAAATTATTTTGCGGAATTATTTCTCATTGCGGCCGTGAGGAACTCTTTTCGGGATGAAGAATAACTTGGAAAATCGACGTTTCGCAGTTTATTGCCTTTTCAAGAATACTTTAGTATTCCGTAATTTCCAGAAAAATTTTGATTTTATAAAAAACACCTTTTGTAATTTAACCCTTTGTCCAGGACCAGCCTGTTTGTCTCCGGGTAATGACGGGCGAGAGTCGCTGGATGAAGCAACAATGAAAAAGAATGTGATGTTGACATCACGTGTTGAAAGAATGTTTCGTTATCCGTTGGATTTTTTCCCATTAGAAGATACTAATATTCATGTGAGGCTGCTGTGGCTAGATGCAAAACTCTGGGTTTTGAAAAATCACCCGAAAAATATGCTGAAAAGACTGAACATCATTAACGAATGTGAGTAAGGTTTTTTTTCCGTTTGAACATTTTAAAACTATTGATCAAAAACACTGATTGAAAGATTCAATTTGAAACTCAAACCGAATTTTTCTTTAACCCTACGGTAGGTGACCGGAGTGCCGACCTCTGTCCGTACCCGAATTATACGGGGGATCTGGACAAGGCCGTCTGGTTATAAAGTCTCAAGTTGTGACCGTAAAGTCAAGTCTGTTTTTTTAGAAGTATGCTTTTTGGGAAACAAAATTTTTGGATGAAGATCATTGACAAAATTCTTTACTGGGTTAAACTATACAGTACAGCGTTGACAGTGAATTAAAAAGGCTTTGTAATACAAAGTTTGTACAGGGGGTCTGGTTATAAGGTCACCAGGTGTGACCGTTATAAGGTCAAGTCATCTTTTTTGCACTAAGGTCAAGTCATTTTTTTCTTGCACTAAGGTCATGTCAATTTTTTGTGAACTATGGTTTTCTTAATTTAAAATCTTTTAAATCATGTCTTTTTACGCTTTTTTTTAATGAAGACCTCCCCCCTCCGCTGGCACATTTTTTTCTATAAAATAATGTCTTTTTGAACTTTTTCCCAGGACTAAGGTCTTATTGTGGAAAAAAAATTCAGATCGTTATAAGGTCAAGTCATTTTTTGGGGCTTAACCTTATAACCAGACCCCCTGTATCCATTTCAGTTATAAAACCACCTTAAAAATACATATTTTAGTTTTGGGGGCCAATGAAGATATTGAAATAAATTTGACCAATATTCGCGAATCACCCGTCATTACCCGTCAAGAAACGATCAAAAAAATCGACACGGTACGGCGAGCAGACCAACGCCAGGAGGTCGAGCGGTTATTTGCTGACGGCGAACATAAACAGGTTGCCGAACTATTATGGGTTACCCTAAAATCAAATCCGACGACTGAAGAAACACAACCACTACCCCAAGAACGGGCCAATCAGTTGACACTTTTGCTTGAAAGTTTGCACAAGTTATCGTCGTCGTCATCCCAACTTGTCCAAGAAACGAAAGTCCGGACATGGTCTCAAGGTAACTTCAAAACTTATTCAAATTAAAAAAAAACGAGGATTTTGAAATTAGCCTTTTTAGCTTTTTTAGGTCAAACTGATACATCATGAAAATTTATCAAGTAACTATTAAATATAGGTATCGAGCGCGCATTTGCCGAAGTTGCCGTACGAATCCGTGCTCGCCATTCCCTTCCCGACTGGGTTACAGCGGCCGGCCAACTTTTGCAAAACATTTTAGTCTACATTGATGATGAGGCTGTCGCTTTATTCAAGTACATGACCAATCCCGAAATCGGACGCTTTTTGCGTTCATTATCGACCATATCGGCGGCTCAAATGGAGCTTGGCCCAGAACCTGCCGTGATTCGCCGGTCATTGGTACCGGTCTGGATCGTCGGACATTTTGCGATTGATTTTTGTAAAAATCGCCACATTGCCCATGAAGTATTCGACTCGCCTGATGCAAAATTAGAAAGAAAAATTTCGTCCGAGTCGACCGGATCCGAAAAGAGCACCGAAAGTATTGCGGATGCATATGAAATGAAACAGTTGAAGTATTATCCCGATATTGATTTTCCGCCTGCTTTACAACTTTTAATCACAGCTCACAGCTAGGGATATTCGTTTTTTTCGATTTTTGAAAATCTCAAGGTTGATTCTTTATACAGTTGATCACTAAACGAGTTGACACCTAACGAGTTGACAGTTTTTGGGCGTTTTTCGGGCAAAAATAGGCAAAAAGGGGCAAAAGTGACCTAACGAGTTGACAAAGACCTAACGAGTTGACAGTTTTTGACGACAAAATCGGAAACGAAAGTGTCAACTCGTTTAGTGATCAACTGTACCTAATAAAATATAAGTGACCTTATAACCAATTTTTATAGATTTTTCCGATAGAGCAATAATGTATTCAATTTTTTAAAATAAAATTATGTTTTTCGAGAACAAAATTATAATTTTTTTTCAACATCAACCTTTTTAATTTCGAACTTGGTGTTCAGATAA
The DNA here is from genome assembly GCA_004367875.1 of Oikopleura albicans. Lineage (NCBI taxonomy): Eukaryota > Metazoa > Chordata > Appendicularia > Copelata > Oikopleuridae > Oikopleura > Oikopleura albicans. Next base: position 378,746 of record SCLG01000166.1, on the reverse strand, counting down.
TTTTTATGCCTTCCTAACCAAAGATTTAGAACCAATTCATAAAGTTTTTTTTATGTAACAAAATGAGTACCCCAACACAAAGTGAACTTGGGACTTGTAGCTGGTGCACCGACGGAAGTGGTCGTCTGCTCAAATTTATTTTAAAACAGTTTCTTGCGTACAGAAAAGTGTTACAAAAGAAGAAAGACTTCATTGATGTTCAAACTCGTCTAAATATTATTAACACTGAAATAAACCAGGCATTATACTGTCTGATTCAGTATCCCACAAAACGCCCAAAGGTAGGTTTTAAAGGCGAACTAGTTTAGATAAGTTTATACATAACTGCGCAATGCGTAGGTGGGTTTTGTAAAAACAGATTGGCCAAAAATCTGCACAAAAGTTTTAATTTAAAACCACGAAAGGGCATTGTTGATCATAGAAGTCCAAAAATTCCCTTGGCCTGGAATGATGTCGGCATTATTCTTCAAACCTTGCTACCCGAAGAGCTGCCTCAATTCGACACGGTTAAGGCGAGCTCGATTACACACGATTTGGCGTTATTCTTACGGCGATTGACAAAATTAATTCCAAATGATGAATTCGACAAAATGCATATTACATACCATGCATTGCACAAGTTCATCGAATCGCCCGAAAAACGAGATGAAACAGAATGGCTTAAAGCAGGGTGTCGAAAAACAATATACAATATACAATATTTATCGACAATTGTTTGTATGTATACACATGTATTTATATTACAAAATATGATATATGTATTCAGTATACTGTATACACATGTGTTCCGCAAAACGTTCTTTTAAATAATTTTCAAGAATTCGTTGAAATGCGCTTTCTCTGAAAAATGTTTTCGTTTGCTAGGATACTCGGCGAAAAAGGCTTTCTTTTAAAATAGACGGTGCCGGGAAAATCACATTTTTTCTCACTGCTCGACAAAAACCGCTTTAGTATTTTTTTATTCTCTGTATAGGTTTTGAAATATCGCGTACAGGTTCTGGTTATAAGGTACCCCGCTGGCACATTTTTTTTTCTATGGAAATCATGTCTTTTTACACTTATTATAAAATAATGTCGTTTAAAAAAATTCAAATGGTTATAAGGTCAATTCAGTTTTTCCAAAGTGCACTAAAGTCACGTAATTTTCTGGAGCTTGACCTTATAACCAGACCCCCTGTAGTCTATTTATCAAAACTGTAACTACAGGTGTAGTTTCGGTCGGTTAAATTCTTATGTCGAAAAGAATCGTGTAGTTTGCGAACCCGTCAATATTTTTTCGAATCAAAATTTTAAAAATCTAGCTCCATTAAATCTACGGAACCTTGCGCGAATTAGAGATTCATATATAGTAAAATTAACGAATAATCGTTTTCATTACAATGTATTCAATGTTTCTCTGATTGTTATTTTAGTTTGCTACAGTCCTTACTCCTTTTTTCGGACGTTTTCGGTTCTCGAAAATAGCGTCCGAAAAAGGAGCATCGTCACAAAAAGGATCATTTGTATATTACAATGACCCCATTTTGGCCGAAAAAGGAGTGAGGGCTATATACCATTAGCTAGATCTCTTATTGGGTAACCCTGGTACATAAATTTGTGCGATATCGTTTTAATCATAATATCCAACATTGACTAAAAACAAACGAAGAACACGGGACTCCTATTATGATGTGTCATTCAGGATTATAAAGTGCGCCATCGACACCCTTGCACACAGTCAACAAAATGACAACTTCTGTGTTGAAAAACGTTTATTATCTCCTGGGGGATTATTACATGAAGAATAATGATCGGAGTAGTGCAGTAAAAAACTATTTAATGGATATTGCGTTTAATCCATCGCGCTTTGATTCGTGGGCCGCCCTGGCATTATGTAAGGCGGCTGATATTGAAGATAAACTGCGCTCTTTTGAAATTTCTTCCTCCGCGAAAATTGACCAAAAGGCGGTATGGTGATAATGGCAAATTTATTTACACCAGTTGTACAGTTATCTTTCGTACAGTTATCTTTGATTTTTGAGCCTATTTTCAATTATCTTTCGTCGTTTTAGCAAAAATTTTCAAACTACCTATTTTCAGTTATCTTTCATTTGCAGTTATCTTTCATCATTTTTCCAAAAAAATCCGCCTACGTATTTTTTGAAGCATTTTTCACAGTAAAGTAGTATTTTGAAGCCGGCATTTCGTAGCATTTTTAAGAAAAAAGGATGATCAGGAGCGTACGAACACATAATTTAATCTTAAAAAAAACAATAAATTGCTCTAGAATTAATTAAANGCGTTTAATCCATCGCGCTTTGATTCGTGGGCCGCCCTGGCATTATGTAAGGCGGCTGATATTGAAGATAAATTGCGCTCTTTTGAAATTTCTTCATCCGCGAAAATTGACCAAAAGGCGGTATGGTGATAATGACAAATTTATTTATATCAATGTTGCGCTAAAATTTATGGTTATAAACTATACAGGGGATTCTGGTTTTAAGGTCTCAAGTTGTGACCGTTATAAGGTCAAGTCATCATTTTTTGCATTATGGTTAAATCGGTTTTTTCCATAGAAATCATGTCTTTCAAGACTTTTTTGGGTTAAGAGTCTAGGTAGAAAAAGTCTCTTTTTTGTTCACTAAAATTTGTTTTAAACAACGCGCAAGACTCATGGCTTCATTGTGATATAAGTCTTCACTTGTGCGGTGCCCAAAAAATGTGCCCAAAAATGCTTTAAAATCGAAAAAATCACATTTTCTCGATTTTTGAACATTTTCAACAACATTTTTTTTTCAATTTTTTTTTACTTTCTGCCAAACAATTTTAACATATTCGCAATCAGTGAATCAAGGGCGTTCTTTTGAGCCTACTTTAGGCGAAATCGAAGAAAAAAAAATTTCAACCCACACAAAATTTCCGAAAATTTTCGAAATATTTTTTTTTTTCGAAAATAGTTTCCAAAAAGCTACAAAATGTATATTCTGGATTTATTATATTGTTTCTGGTATTCCCATACTCGAAAGCTTGGGACAGCCTAGTTAAGACCTCTCCCCGTTTGCACATTTTCCCCATAGAAATCATGTCTTTTTTCTATAAATGTTTTAAAGTGCATTAAGGTCAACTCATTTTTTTGTGCTTGACCTTATAACCGGACTTCCCTGTACAGAGAATGCGCGTTTAACCAGCCAATTTTGGACCAAATGTGTTTTCAGAGATAATATTATTTTAACCTAGGTTTAAACTTAAACCCACCATCTCATAAATTCAAATGTCAAAATTATCATCATCCCCAACAATAGAAAATTTCTGCCGCGACGATTAGTTTTGATCGTGCTTTACAATTGGAAAATAACGGGAAAATTTTAATCGAATATGCGCAGTTATTGTACTGGTTGGCCACCCATGACAAGAAACGGTGTAAGACGCTACTCGGTCAATCGGAAGACATGTTTAAAAAGGCCTGTCTAGCGCTTCCAGAGGAAGAATGGCTTGTTTTATACATGAAAGGGAAAATTCATGAAAAATTGGACGAAGTTCACACTCCAATAAAATTATATTTTGAGGCGCTTCATTGGATGGATGGATACGCGCAGTATCCGAAGAAAATTCAATATAAATTACATTCGTGTGATTATAGTCACGAGACGCTCGAGATTTTTTACCGCATAAATGCCGTCATATTGAAGGCGCATGAAAATGGCTTTGATGTGGGTTCAAAATAACACATTTTCGGAATTTTATCTCTGACACGATTTGGTGTATGGGCAATACCCATTTGGCATACAGTATGCGGCATACTACACCCGCTCGTGCTGTTATCCGTCAGGTTTTTTCCAAAATTATTTTTCACTTTTCCGCCGACGCCGTGCGCAGTTATCCGGCGTTTTTCAAAACATCGTAAAATTTATTTAATTTTTTTTCAACTATGGGCGGTCATCTGGTGTATTTATAAGAAATTTTGAATCCATATGTAAATTTATTGGAAGTTGAAGACGTCATGAACAAATTAGTCAACCAACCATTTTATAATCGAAACGGAAACGATACGGATGCTGTGCAATTTTTACAAGGAAAAATGTACGACTCGTCTGAAAAGATTCTCACTCAAATTGTGAAAAATTTGAAGATTTGCATTTCACGCTTTCCCCAGCACTACAAGTCCTACTACCGTTTGGCCAAACTGGCGATGCAAAAAAAGGACTTCAAATCGGCCCAACGCATTTTACTCAGCGCGCCGCCGCCCTCGGCCGGCGTTTTAGAATGTATTGAAAAATCACAAAATATGCTTGACTTTGAAAACTTGCCGCCGCTGTTTGCCGAGCGGACACGAACCAACTTTTTTGCGGGAATTTGGCGAACGCCCAGTGGGGATATTGACCGGCCGGGCAGTTTTTCTCGTCATCTGTCTCGCTGCTGTGAATTGACTATCAGGCAGGGCATACAATGAACTTGGATATAATATTTTTATGTCCTGAAATTTTCAGGTTCATCGGCTCGCCAGGGTCTCATATTTGTCGTACCAACATACCGGGTTTTTTGGCCGGTTTGAAAAATTACATATAAATACGGGGCCATTAATTACCCTTTTATAAGATGTGTGACCGAGTTGGGAGAAGCCTTGCTGTTAACAACCATGTATAGTTCCTTATCTCGGATACCTGAACAATCCAAGCGGTACCTGAAGGAAGAAGATCGTGATCGAATCTTCAAGTCGATTCCGACCGAAATTATTAGCGCAATCGAGATACTCTTAAAGCGCGAGCTCGTCGAAACGGAAGCACAACAAGACCGTGTCATACAAATTCAACGCATTTTAGAGGCCGTCCAGAAAAAATCGATTGGCAATGAAGTTTTTGGCAAAATTCAAAATTATCTAAAGCACAGTTACATGTCATTGTTTCCCGAACAGACAAGTGTGACCTTGGATCAAATCAATAAGTTCGTCAAAGGTCGTTATTAATTTTGGCAACTTTGAAATCTTTAATATTATCCGAAGAGTTTAAAGAAAGGCTTCCCGAAAATTTTGCGACCTTCTTCCTTTTGCGACCCAATAAAGGTGTAATTGGACAAAAATGACATATGGGTATATAAAAAATAGTAAAAATAATGGGAAAGTTGTTACAATATACCGTATATTTATACCGTATTTTTACTATTTCTGGAAAAGGGTTATAAGATCACCTATTTGCACGGCTATAAAGTAAATAGTTTCATATAAATAATGAAAATGGTTTGAATATTTTTTTGTTTATTTTTTTTAATTAAAAACGATAAAAGCTCTTTATTCAATGCGTAAGGCATGTGCAGATGACGACAGGGCTTCCCGCGATTATCGTGACTATTTGAAGCCAACTCAAAAGAAGGAGGACAAGCCCTCAACCCCCATCCGCTCGAATACATCGGGGCAAAAAGTTGCGGCGATTGTCCCAGCACCCCGAACCATTCAGACTCCACCACTTTTACCTCGTGTTAATTTAAGGCCTGAAATCACTGCTAGTAAATCACCGGTTAAAGTTCAACGCGCACCTCTTACCACTGCTCAAGCAGTCATAGTTCAAGAATTATTGAATAAGCTATCTCAAACACCGCGAAACACGACATAGCTAGTTTTTATTTCACATGTTTATTCAGTTCATTGTTTTTGTTGGTTCAGGGTCCTTTTGGGAAACAGCAAGTACATGTATGTTACATACAGTATGTAATGTATGTTACATACAGTATGTAATGTCTGTCTTCATAATGATTTCCCTGTAGTGACAAATCTGATACAGACCAATCTTATTGAATTTTAATCTATAACTACTTCTGGCAATTATCAAAAATAAACCACGAAAAACTAACATTTATTAAATAGCTAGCCTACTTTTCGACTTTACCTAGATTTAATTATAAAAAAATAATTATCTGGAACAAATAAATATTTACGAATGATTTTATTACAAGACAAATTTTCCCATCAAAATGATTGGTTAACGTTAAAGTTATCTGCTATTTGACACTTGCAAGTTCTTCTCTGCTTAGACATATAAAAATGCTTAAATGAAAAACTATCGACATTTTAGAAAATATTGAAATAATATAAATTTGAAATTATTTTTAAATGATAATTTTTTTATTATTTCAAATTAATTTCAATTTTCTGTCGGAGACATATTTTCGGTACAGTCCTAACCTCTTTTTAAAATATTTTGTTACTTTTATTTTCCAGCCGATTATAAGCGTTCAGTGGTCTTCACAAAACCTAATGGCAAACTTTGATTTTTATGAAGTACAAATTGAATAATGTGTAATACGAATAAACGTGAATGGGCTGAAAACCGCCAATACACCGCCATTATTATTACATATAATTTATATGTTATTCGATTTGTACATTCTACCAATTCAAAGTGTGCCTATTTTAGTTAATCAAACAGATGTTATATAATTAGGTTTGCAAAACATTACTGTTTTTAGTAAAATGTTCATTTTTGAGGCATGTGTGTTGTTTTGTTTTACGGCAAATAAATTCATGTAAACAAGAAAAATTGTACTGCAAGCCCATTTGATGAAATAAATGCAATTGAATTTTCATTTTTAAAATTGTATGGTTAATTTCTGGATACTTGCTAGATCAGCACACGGTGTACTGTATTACGTGGCATGGTCTTATTTGTTTATTTATTCAGACTATTCGTATTATTTTTTGTACATATCAAAATGCAAGTCGAAATTGGAGCAAATACCCGCCGTGTAAACTAATATTCATTTCATTTACCAGGAATCGGATCATTTACATCGATTGAAATTACGTTAACTCCCATGCATAAGATGGCACCCGGCTTAAGAAGTCGAGTACCAATGATAAGACGAGAATCGTTAAACTATGTGAATAGAACTTATAAAATAAAATTAAAAAACGGGAAATTTAACAGTCATTTTAAATGGATGAAAACTTAAATCTAAGTATTGATTCACTCCCCCAAATTAAAAATCCTCAATTCATCAAAAAAACTTTGTTAAAAGTATTCCGTCTGACAAAAGTACCCCCACAGTTTAATAAATTAAATGTAACATACCGGGAATATAACGGATGGTCGGGTTTTTATGTCATTTTGCTAATTTTTGGTACAGGGGGTTGGTTATAACTTATAAGGTCAGCCATTTGTGCCGTTATAAGGTCAAGATGAAGACCTCCCCCCCCGTCGTCGGTTACCATTTACATCCGAAAATCAGTTAATTAGAGACACTTCTAAATTTAGCTCAAAATTTTACCACATTTTTTGACCATCAAAAAAATAATAATAATTAAAAAAAAAACTTGCTCAAGTAAATTTAACGGGCTTATGTTCTTGATTGGAAATCGCATGTTCATGATCCAACTCGAAAGTCATCCAAAGTATGCTCGAAGGAATTGGCGTATACTTGATCAATTATTATCTTGGTGAGTTTCTCGAGGACATCAATAATGATCAACTATCTGTACAATTCCTGTCGGGCGAAGTCATCCTTGAAAATGTGCCTCTTCGTCGCGGCGCAATGCAACGCTTCGGACTTCCTATCATTGTGCAGGAGGGCATCGTCGCAAAAATCAAAATTATTCGCCCATCGGCAACGCGCTTCTTTTATGACCCCTTCATTATAGAAATATCAGGTTTGGTTTAACACCAACGGCTTATTTCGGCGACTTAATTGCTTAGTTGATTGCTATACAGCCCATACTCCCATTGGAGCGACCGTAATAGGAGTAAGGACTGTATTATAACGTCAATTTTTTAAAAGGTACAAAATGACCACATGTAGCGTTTAATTACTGGACCCATTTTTCAAACAGTTATAACTTATAAGGTCTTAAGCCCAAAAAAAGTCACTTGACCTTATAAGTTATAATTGAGGTTAAGCCTTTTTCCAGAGTTAAGTGATTAAGATCTAAGCTATTAAGTTAAGATTTACTATTTGATGGGTAATTTTTTTGAAATATTTCTATGTTTTTATATAAATGTATGGGGCCTAACTTAGAGGCATTTCTAGTATGAGTTTAAAGTTTAAACGCCCACTTTTACCCTAATGTTCAGGACTTAAAATAATCCTTGGCCCGAATGTGCCAAAGACTGACGTTGACGGTGTGGGCGAAGACGATGATGAAGATATTAAACTTCACAGAATTAATTCCCTCATTCAACGCTGGCAAGCAGTTGGACAGCAACAAGGCCTATGGGCATCTTATTCCAGCTCAATCATTTCCGAAATTGCCCAAAATATTCAGGTTTTGATACATGTTGATTTAACATTTTCAAAAACTACCCAAATAAAATAACTTAATGTCATGGAATTCGTACACTTTAAGGTCGTAGACCATATGGTCTTATTTAATTTCAAGTGCAATTATTTAAGGTTTGATTGTCGTATCGTTACGATACTATCGTATTATACGATTCGTATATGATATAGAGGAGTCTGGTTGACACCGTCTGGTTATAACTTATCAGTTTTTTTTTTTTTGCACAAAAGTCAAGACAGTTTTTTTAGATTTCTTAAATTGTTTTAGAAAAAACTTTAGCGTGAAACTTTTGAGTTGATTATATGTTCATTTATGGACCTTTTAGTCGTATTCTAATTATTAGTACCCCCTCACTAGTACTATTTAGTTATAAGATTTGTGTTTAGATTCAAGTGACGGATTTAAGCATTTCATATTGCGATGCAGAAATTTTGCGTTCTCGAACGATCGGTTTCCATGCAACCGAAATAAGTGTGAAAAATATCGCCAATGATATCACCAAGTCGATCAAAGAAATGGACTTGATTGATTTGTCCGTTTTTTGGAATTATGGTTTGGCCAATGAGTATATCATGCATCCAGTTAATGCAAATATTCAAATTCACAAAGATAAAAATCCAAATCCACTAATCGGCGAGGAACCGCGATTCAAGGTGGGGGAAATTGACATGATTTTATGTTTTTTGATGATAGTTAGTGTTTTTTAAAGTCTGAAATTATTTTAATTTTCCTGCGTCAAGGTTAATATGGGCATTGGTGATGTTATTTTTCAATTGTCTGACAAACAGCATCACGTTTTATATTCAATTGTGGAACGGCTTGATTGGTTTTATAAAAGACAACGCTTCAAAAAAGGTCGACCAAATAAAAAAATTTCCGAAGTCTCGGATCCCGAGGAAAGGAAACGATATGTCAGAAATTGGTGGAAATGGGTCATTCTTCACCATCATGAACCAATTCAGCGCTACCATGCCCGAAACACTCCAACATTTTTATCGTCACGCTGCAAAGGT
>SCLG01000166.1:337376-357708 GCA_004367875.1 Oikopleura albicans | reverse complement strand
TTTTTTCTAATTTTAATCTCGATTTAAAGGAATTTGGCGTAGTTGAAGAGTCTCTAGTGCGCATTTCGATTAAACAACAGAATCCAAAAGATCGCTGCGCAAATCGCCAAATTAAAATAAACTTCTCCGAGCTGGAGGCCGGCATCAACCTGCAGACTTGGGTTATGCTTTTAGATTTTTTAACGCCCTCGAGTGCGCCGTTGGAGCGCTCCACCTCAATGGAGAGTTCACAGTCTGACGGTTTAACCCATCAGGCGCGCACTTATCGCCGCCAGGTCATCGAAAATCAAGGGACGCCGGTTAATATTCAAATTGAATTTAATGTCGATCGATTTTCAATTTTATTTAACAAGCCAGAGTATCAATTTGCGAAGGCTTCGATACAAGGCCTTGAAATGCGCTTGATGCTACTCGAAAAAACACATCGATATTCGGGCTCGCTGGGATCGCTGACCTTTTATGACCTCTCTCCTGTTGGATACAAGGAAATGTTGAAATTTAATTATGGATAAACATTTTGTAAAATAGATGGCCCAAAAGTCTCCCATATTATAACTATTGGATTATAACTACATGTAATAAGAATACATGTAGGCTATAGGAAAAGTTCCATATCATATGGACCATATGACAGCTTTTCATTTAGGTCGTTCCCTCAAATTTGCAAACGTCAAAATTTCTAGAATTTGATGGTCAAATAATTTTTTATACATGTATTCTGGCCATAATTTATGGCGTAAGGTCAAGCAGCCTCTTATCTCCGTTTTTCCTTTAGTCAGCTTGTCCACTATTTTCGTTTTAATTTTGGGTCGGTCAAATCAGGTCAAAAAATTGGCCTGGGACCTACTGTAAACCAAATGTAATTTTCAACCTTCTAAAGTACCGTCAACGTTTTGTCACCATGGATAAACAGGTCCTGAATTTTGAGCTATTTCGATACACAAAACCAGATGTTGAATGTGAGCGGGATTGGGATATCCGCTTTAAACTTCGCATGTCCCAGATTCGATATATTCATACTCATCGCTTTCAATCCGAATTAATTGCTTACTTTTTACATTTTCATCAATTGTTGGAGTTGGTCAATCATTATCGCGCCGCGCTTGTTGGCGCTGAGGTTACTGAACTTGGCAGAGGAAGCCGTGTTAAACTTGATATAACAGTCACAGTTCGACATTTTTACACNCATATTTAAAGCGTGCCTTCAAAGCGAGCGCGACCTTAGACACCCTAATTTAGATCATTGCTGGACTGTATAACGGTTCAACTCCGTGATATGGATATTTGGACCGCAACACGCAAAGAGAAACAGGACTGTAAAAACGGTGATCTGTCATTTGACATAGTTTATAACGGATTTCTTGTCGCCCGAGATCCAAAAAGTCTGCTCATGAAGCGTGTCGTTCTTTCACTTTCGATTGAGCGCAATTTGGAACAAGCAAAAGATAGATCGGTCCCAGATATGTCGATTGTTGGAACATTAACCAAGGCGCATTTTATTTTGAATCAGTCTCAGTTTTGGACCGTACGCGGCTTTTTAGATCACAATTTGGGTGAAATGCAGCCCATGTATTCGAGACCAGCGGCCCCAATGGGCGAATCGGCGTCAAACTATGAAACAGTCATTTCGGGCAAGGTAAGGGGTTCGATTCTTTTTTNGGTCCAAAAAGTGGCAAGAAGCTAACCTGTCACGGGGTGTACACCAGGTGCGTCGTTATGTTACAAAACCAAATAAAAAAAGTGTAACACAACGGAAAATTGTTGATCCTACGGGGAAAATATTGCGCAATACGTGTTTTTTTTTGTTGTAAAAATTGTAACATAACGGAAAATAGTGATTACGTAACTCGAAGATATTGCGCAATATACGTGTTTTTTGTACAAATTGTAACATAACGGCGTAGTGCGTGGGTGATAATGCTGGAAAATTTTTTGCAACAAAAATTGTAAGATAACGGGACGAACGGGAAAAATTGTAACATAACGGGTTGTAACATAAAGACGCACCTGGTTATATGATTTAAGTTACAGTATTTTTTATAAACTTCTAAAGTATTAGCGTACAACCTTTACCGTATACGATTGTTAAATATGTAAAATTTACACAAAATTATTATACAGAAGTTTGCTGTCTCAAATATAATTTTTGTTGGCAGATTTCGAACCCCAATCGAGGTCTACACGAATATGCTTTTTGAGTTGGGCCTCAAGAATGTCACTGTTGAGCTTGGTTATTCCGAAGAGGATAAATTAGTTAAAATGGAATTTGTGGAATCAAAACTGAGATTCGAGGCATTTTCAAATAATCACAAGCATACATCGCTTGTCTGTCAGTCGTACAATGCATGTGACTGTCGAAATAATGTTACCATGGACCCCTCATTTCGAACAGTCATTCAGGCTTGGGTCATGTCTCGGAAATTAAATTAGTTAGTCAATTACAGGTTCAGAACCATTAATGCCTTTTTAGCACATTTGTTGGCGTTCAAAATCGATATATCGATTATATGCGCATATATATATATATATGCGCAAACATATATGTTTTTGGTGCGGACAAAAAATTACATCATTGGTCATAAGCTGGCTATAAGGTCTGATATTTGGTACGTTAAAAGGTCTTAGGTTTCTTTCACTAAAGTCTTATGGTCATTTTTTGAGACCAAGGTCAAATGGTATTTTCAAAATCATGTCTTTTTGTGAAAATCATTAAAATAATTTGGAAAAATCTTGAACCAGTGCTGCACCATTAAAGGGAGACCATTAATGAGTGATGATTTAAGTAGAGTTGCAGTAATAAAAAATGTGACCCAATTTAAGGCTGTTAAAGGAGCCAATGAGGTCGCTGATAAAGTACAGGTAGAACTGTTTTTCAAGGCGACGCCAACGGGCACTTTATTCAAATTGGTGATGGAAAAGTCTCGCATCATTGTTCTTCCTGATTGGATGAAAATTACGCTGTCGTTCTTATTGGATCACCCTCATCCAACATATAATGATGAAATTCGACAAAAAGTGCTCGATATAATGATCGCGTCCAATCAGGAGCCACACAACCAGGGCGGCGAAGATTCCCAGATTGAAATCGGGAAACGGCTGCCGCTCGATATAACTTCTAACGTTCACGGTACCGAATTTGTAATTGTCAATGATTTATCCGCCGCAAATTCACATGCCATCATTTTACGTAGTACGGCGGTTGTGCAAAAAAGTGACATTTCCACCGTCTTAAGTTTGGGTTTGACGATCTCACCGCCATAACGGTTATTTTATTATATCTATAAAATCATGTATTTTTCGACTTTTTTGTGGCGAATTCTCAAAAATGGCTCCATGGTTTTTGGGAACTTGTAATAAAATATTTTTTGTCTGGGGCTATTATCAGATGTTATGGTCCAAAACTTTGTACCATTAAGATCTTAAATTGGTATGGTTTTTTATCCCAGGTCTTTATTTCTATAGCCCGTAGTGGTCGGTATTTTTTACCCCACCAGGTAGGGCTTACACGAATTGGACTCGTTTTTATTACGATTTTTGCCGACCTCTGATAGCCATCCAGGATGGCCCATCCCCCTGTAGCTGATGTCATCACGTTTATATCATCAGGATATCAAACCCGTGTAAAGCCTTCAATCACTTGAGGTTTTCTCCTGTGAAATATCAAACATTGAAACGACCTCGCTTTCGATCCTTGACCCAACTTCACTCCAATTGGACATCATGCAGAATCCAGAGGAACCAGTCAAAATGGATTTACTTTTGAATCAAATTCGAATGCGTCTTTCGTATAATGATTATTTACTACTACAGTCCATTGCGGAAAATTTAAAACAAAGGTGGTTTTTGAAAGACGGTCCATTCTGTAGGCTATTATATTTTTAGCGTTTGCGCGGGAACTTATTCCGAATTCAAAGCCATTTTTTTCGAAATAATATATTATTGAAAAAATATGATTTTTTAAATACAAACGTTTTTAGACCTTGACCTTTTAACCAACCCCCCATGTATCATTAATGAACCAGTCTATTTCAACAACCCTTGTAGCATGAAACGTATGGAAGAGTGGAAAAGTGGCCCTCAAGTTGATGTTGTTTATACTTCCGTCAAGTCTAGTGAAAATTTAAACTGTGTCGATTTCGACCGACTCACCCAGAGCCCAGAGGCAAAGCGTAAGGCACTTTTTTGGCGTGCTTACCCTTTGTCGACCATTTCACAGGAGGACATTATTCCCGAACTGCCCAAACTCGTCGAACTGCCGCCAACATTATTTGTACTTACCGCCGATCGCATAAGTCTGACGCTTATTGATGATTCAGGCGAGCGGGATATACCGCTTATCGAAGTTGAATCCAAAGACCTCTCAATTGAGTCGACCGAGACATCAGCAACCATGAATTGTACATTTGTTTGTTGTTTATTCAATCAAAATTTGTCGCTCTGGGAGCCATTTATTGAACCATTCAAAGTAACGTGCAAAGGAAAGGGGACTGAAAACGGGAAGGTACCGGTAGAAATCCTTGTTTTCAAGTAAATTGTTCATCATTTTTCCAGTTCATTTATATTATTTGCTCGTTTTCAATCTCTTCGAAGGCACCCGAGAAAAGACCGGTTACAATGCCCATGTATTATCAAAAAATCGGCTAAATATGAACTTAACGCAAAACTTATTACAACTTCAGAAAGATTTACTTCCACGAGTGAAAACGTTATTCGTGACGCCGAAGAGTTACAATTTTGATATTATTCGCAAGAAGTTTCGGCCCTATACGCTACAAAATCGTACCGGTATGCCGGTCGCGTTTAGTACTAGTGGTACCCAAGGTACGTGGTACAGTCTGGAAGTCGGCCAGGATGAGGACTTTAATTTTTCTCGACAGCATGAAAAAATTCGCAACTATCAACAAAAAATGCATCGTCTTTGGCTCAAGGTTGAGGCTTGGTTACCGATTGATCCCGTCACGGTTAATAAAGTCGGAACATTTTTTCGACATGGCATTCATCCGCATAAGCCGCCAATTCGAATTGTTATTGAAGTTAAGCTTAGTATTCAAATTAAGACATGCATATATATTTTTATTTTTAATCGTTGAAGACAACTCTGTCGGACATTTTCTGACGCCAAATAGACATTTGCGGATGTCCAAAATTCACACATTTTAAATTCGGAGACGGTGATCAGTCTGATATGAATTTTTATTTGCAAAATGAACAAATTTTGAACACTGAGAAGCTCACGTCATCCGCGAGAAAACTGGTCACGTTGCGCTCTGCATTTCAAATAATTTCAAAAATTAACATCCCAATTGAAATTTACTCACACAAGGAAAGCATCGATGAGGATGATGGTACTTCTATTGATGCCAATGTTATAGGAATGATCTAAAATCATATTTTCAACAAGTTTTTGTAATTAATTAATGTTTCGTTTTTTCATCTTTCATTTATCTAGATCCTGAGTGCGATGTCCTACAAGTCGCCTATCCAAATGGATTTGTTCTAATATTTTAGACATTAGGCTATTTCCTTCTTCCGTCATTAGTTTTATCGTTTTTATGCAAAATTTAGATACACACTTTTTGGTCATATATATTTCATATATATTGGTCATATATCGTTCCTGTACGTAAAATTGAATGCTCGGCCCTCAAGAGTTAGGAATAATATAAACTTAAATGATTTATGATCTCAATGAAAGGTACAATTGAACCAAACGGGTCTTTATTTGTCTCTTTAAATGACGTTAATTCTTCTTTACGCATCAAACCGTTCAGTAAAATGCATCGATTTTCCGAAAATTTCATTCGATGGTTTGACACGGGCGCCAACCGCAACAAGTCGTTATATTTGACGTGCTCGTCTAAGGTCAACACGGATCGGAGCTGGAGTTTTTTCTGTCGAATTGAAAAGGTGCGTTTTTTAGTTGACAAGTAAAATAAATGTAAGAGGTTGGGGCTGAAATATCACAAATCTGAGTACGAGAAATTATTGGATCGAAATGTCAGTTTTATAAACAAGTTTAGTACCGGCCACACCTGTTGTTTACAAACTTAACGTACTAGAAAAACGCGCTTGGAAACCATGAGAAACATTCATTTCTTTTTAATTGTCAACTCTAAAAACGCACCAAAGCTGCCATTTCCCTTTGGCGGCGAGTTAACGGCCGAAATCGACGAACTTCATCACCGGGCGAAAATAACCAATAAGATTACATCACGCCTGCCAACCGAGGCCGACGGTACCGAGTCGCGGGATATCCTTCTTCCGGGACATAACTTTTATATTTACGCTGGCACATTGATTAAAAATCTGTTGCCGGTCGAGTTGGGATTTTTGCTTTCGGGCCTATCGGGCACCGTCTCCCCGCACGAAAATCAAGAGCTGTATTTTGCGCCCGAAGAAATGAAGCTCAAGATTATGCTGGAAAATTTTGAACCCAGCAAAGAGCTCATTCTGCCCCGGGATCGAGATGTGGTCACCGAAGCTCGGATATTAGATCAGGATTCCAAATCACATTCTTTAGTTTTACCCTGGGGGATATGTATGATAAATTTATTTATTTTTCAATTTTATTTTAGATAAAACACCTAAAAGTATTATAACTACAGGGGACTCTGGTTATAAGGTCTCAAGTTCTCACCATTTAAAAGTCACGTCAGTTATTTTTTTGCACTAAGGTGAAGTCAGTTTTTCTAAGAAACGTGAGAGTGTTTTTCTTTAAAAACGATAGCTGACTATAACACCCCAGAATCGGTCCATATAACCAGTGTTGGAAGCGTTGGGATGTGTTGGCCAAGGTCCAACGCTCAACCAACGCGTTGGGTACGTTGGGCGTTCAGGAGATTATTTTAAACGATCGGATAAAACCAAATAAATTAACTCGGAACCCATCATTAGACCATAAACGACGAATGCTCTTATTGGATATTCGGGTTTCAGTACAGCCCCAAATTTGCATTTCCATTTCGGCGCGATACTGGCTAGTGAATCACACCAGTCTCCCACTCATTTTTCGCCAAAAAGATGTGACAAGTGGCTCAGCTGGCCAGTTTGATGAGCATGAAGCCGCCCGATGTCGCACTCCACTTCTATTTAGCTACTCGGATGTAGAAGCACCACCATACTGCCAAGTTCGCCTAGGTCAAAAGTTGCATACAGAGGCCACCGCTAGTTGGTGTAGTGAGTTCAGTCTAGACGATGAATGTCATCGGGAGTTACAGACGGGAAATTATTTGTATTATATTGGAATTTCTGTGCGAAATGGAACTGGTGATTATCATGATACGAGAATAGTTACATTCAGGTACCAAATTACCATTAATTTAAAGCGATTTCAGAGATCCAAAATGAGAGACACTCGCACTAAGGTCAAGTCAGTTTTTCTTGCACTAAGGTGAAGACTTATTACTACTGTCTATTTCTTCAAATCGAATGAGTGCCGAAAAAATCATGTTATGGCAAGATTGATTAACATTAAATTAAACTTTCAGTCCGCGATTTATTCTTCAAAACTCGACCCCATTCAACCTCAAATTTTCCCAGCAGCACCTCGTGTTTGGCTTATGGGAGCGGGATCCACAGAATTTTGTCTCAGCGCCGTCCGGATCGAGCTGTAATTTCCATTGGACGGATCCATTCAAGCCGGCCTTGCTATGCGCGCGGGCTAGCGTGCCCATTTCTTCCCGCTGGTCTGGCGGATTCCCAATCAATCAAGGTCGTTTTCAAATTTGCATAATTTAAAATGAATGAAGAACCTATGTAAGTTTGGGTTGTTATAATTAATACCCCATAAGTAATGGCCCATTACCTATATATAAATAAGGACCACGGTGTAACACAGTATACTCCACCTAGACGTTTCGCTTGGTTAACGAACCAATTTTAAGTATAAAATAACTCAAGGAGAACAAAACCAATATCAATCAGTAGGCGAAATGTGGAAACCGGAAAATATCTCAAAAATTATTCACCATTGAAAAAGCGATGTGGGCAAATGTGCGCACACATCGTGGTCTAGGGTTAAGGCCGAAATTGTTAGGAAAAGTCGTTGGTTATTAAGGGAGACTAAACGAAATCGCTTATTCAGGACCAAACCAAATTTTTTCCATGGTTTCCAAGCCTCAAGATATTTTACCAATTATAAATTAGCATTTATAATGATTGTGCTAATTTGAGAACGGCCCAAGTAAATACAAACTACCTCAATCTCCGCGTCGGAAGTTCAGATATGGTGTTTCTAGAAGTGGAGGTTATTTATCACTCTGCCATGTTTTTTGTTCAAATCCGGGATTTAAACGGAATCCCACCGCTAATCCGTGTTGATAATTTATCGGCAGTGCCGGTCACAGTGCTACAAGAAGGATGTCGAGATGCATCCGTTAGATGTGAAATTCCTTCAGAATCGTGTTTACCCTATGTGTTTGATGAACCCGCGCTTGATGAAGTTTTAATTTGTCAAGCAAAGTTTTGAAAATAATTTTCTGAAATACGACATAATTTTTTATAAACAGTGTTATTTGTTATAACGGCACCGTTCAGGTATATTAATAAATATATGTGGCAAAAAAAATTAGCCCAACCAAAAAATGGCCATTTAGGCTGATTTAGCCAAACCAAAAAAAATCGTTCCAAACGGGTGTACTGGCTTTGTGGGTTATAGGGCCTGGTCTGTTTTTCGTTAAATAAAGCATGTTTTTTTTATTTTTTTATAATGTATTTAAGGTCAAATCATTTTCAAGCCTTGCCCTTACAATCAACAACGCCTGTAGTTTTTGTCTAATCGTGGCCATTACTTTGCAACTTTGAGAGAAAAAAAATGAAATTTCATAACTTTGAATGTAGTCCGAAATTCAAAGCCTGTAAGTGTTAACTTAACCGATATGGAAAGTGCAGGGACTTTGCATTACGAAAATTTATTATTCCTTGTCTCCCGAGAGTTAGTCTTGGATGTTGATGGAAGCAAAAAACTGTTTGTTACCAAAAAGGATACTTCGAGGCGAAGTCAGTTATGGAGAATTGACTCGAGGGGCACATTAGGTAATATTTTTATTTATAACGGACTGACCGTAACAAGTTGTTACTAACAACCGTTTTTCAAACAAATTAATACGAGAAAAAATAAATATTAATTGAAAAAAAGTTTTGACAGCTATAAAGTTAGATATTTTGTGACTAAACTGTCGTAGAGCCTCCCCGTTTTGAGGAACACGTAGAGTCACGTAGAGTGAGCCTGGTCACGATTTTTAGATTTAAGTGTCTTTTAGGGAGTCCTAAAGATATTCTAAATAGGATAGAGTAACGATGTTTTAAATTAATTATTAAGTGAATGCGTACCATACAAGCTATGTGCTAGATCCAACTACGCTGCATTTGACCGTGTATGGCAAAAGAAGTAAAATTCATACTTGGCATTTTCGAGACGATATTTTATGTTTTGGTACCAAGCAATTATATCTCAATAATTTGGAGCGTCTTGCTTTTGTGGGCGATAATGAGTCGCCCCATATTTCGGCACAGGGCTTAACCCCCTTTCGCCGCGAGCGCATGCTTAAGGGCTCCGGCCAATTAGAGCTACGGGTAGTTCGTGACGGGCCCCGACGCGTCCTGCAAATTTTGGATGTGGTACAATCTCGGACTGGGACCTCAGTTGACTCGGGATGCATTTTTGTTGAGTCGGCCGATAGACGCCATTTTTTGGCCTCGACAAACCCCCGTGAACTTTCAACGCAATTTTTACTCAACATTGATATGCCGGCAGGAATTGGCATTTCGGCGATTGCCGCCGTGACCGCATTGGGTCTCGAGGAGTTATTTTATTTGCACGCGACTGGATTTAATCTGCAATATGAAGTTAAACGTAATACTGAAAAGGAAAGGGCGAGTTTAGTTAAGTTTGGCACCTTTTTTCTCCACGTTTTACATAACTTTTTGCTAATAAATGTTTTCTATAAACCTCGTAAATTTGAATTTCAAAAAAAAAATACACGGTTTCTTATACAGGATTAGTCAGCAGTGTAACCTACACTGTTAAGATTCAATATGTTAAAAATATATTTAATTTCTATATTAGCTCCTTAAAAGATGTTAAATTTGAGCATCGACTACATCCAAGCTGATAATCAAATTGACGGCGCCTTTCCACGCGTCATCATTCAAAAAAATAAAAAGCCAGACGACACGGATGGCCAAAAATCATGTTTTACCGTTTCCATCCTGGCGCTGCCCACCGGGTCCGACCAATCCCACTTGTTTCGACTTTTTAAAATTGAAACTGCCTCAATCTCCATTAATCTTGACGAAGGCCTAATTTTGCGCTGTTTGCTGCTAAGTGATAAGCTGCGAGATAAAAATCAAGAAAAGGCCGAAAATTTCACGAGTGATCCACAAATGATATTTTTGGCTGAGCTGCGGAAAAACAGTCAGGTTTAGGGTTGATACATCTTTGAAAAGCCATTTTATATTTTTTTCAAATATATGTATTAATATTCCGTTTTATAATTTGCCCTAATAAAGCAGATGTTACAAAAATAGATTTTTCTATAAAAAAATATGAAGGTTGCGAGTTGGGGGTCCCAACTTGGGACCTGCTAAAATTGTGCATTGCTTGAAAATCTTCGAAAACTGTATCGATATTTTATGGCGTTCAATTTTTTTTTTTTTGAGTATTATCATGCTTGTTATCGATTGAACTCAAAATTTGTTAAAAAACTTTTTTCGATATTTTCTGTTCACCTGGTTCACTAGCACGAAATTTTATGTGTATTAGAAATTTTTGTGCTCGAAAAATAAATATTTTTGGCGTTCCCTGCCAACCCTAAAAAGGTTTCAAAGGAGCGGTATTATTTTGAGGAAATCTCCATCAAGCTGGATGAGATGCATGCTTCACTCTACAAACAATCCGAACTTCCGGCGGAAATCAAGCGTTTTAAGGCGCAATTACCATTTCCCCTCATTCAATTTGAAGACGCCCGAATTCGGATCGAAAATTATTATAGTCGGTATACATTCAAGGAGCTCTCATCGTACCAACACGACTATCAATTATTTTTAATGCATTGTGCAAAAAGTCAAGCATATAAACTACTCGGTTCGTTTGATTTTCTGGGGAATCCGCTGGGTCTTGCGCATGACATAAAAGAAGGATTCAACGGCGTCATGAAACATGGCGATGTAACATCAGTAATTCAAGGGGCGTTTTCAAATGTTTTAATGATTTTGTAGAAAAAAAAAATACAAAAAGCTTAATGTCACTATCTAATCACTTTAATTAACACAAAAAAGGACAACGAAAAGAAATTGTTAGTGCGTGGCTCCAACGCGAAACAGATGTAAAATTTTTTTACATGAGATCTGTTTTTAATTGTAGAAATGTTTTTTGGGCTATTCGCTCAAAATGTAATTTTGTTAACGCTTACACTTGGGATGGTAAACCGTATTTTCGTAAACATATTAGATGGCTCTCAAAATTGAAAAGAAAGTTTCTACCGAATCTGCATGTCTTTCAAATCAGTTTGATCATCCCCTGTATCAATTATGGCAACTTTTGTAGTCGATTTGCGGTACCCGCAAGTACTTTTTAAAGTATAATTTTAAATCATTTTTATCCCTAATCTAATAATAACTATTTGCAATCTCCCTGCCAGGTACAACACGTGGCATGGCAAATTCGGCCAGTAAGTTTATTGGCACCGTTGCTGATGTCGTTAGTTCGTTTGCGGCCGATCCGTCATATGAAGAGGATCGGCGACGGCGGCGAACGCGAGAAAATGGCGAATTCGGCACAGGTCGCTTTCAAATAAGTACAACACAAACTTACTATTGCTGGAGAGATCAGACGGTTTTAGGTATGGGAATGATTTTTTTGTATGCTGTAGAGAATTAATTTTTGTAGTCAATGGCGGAATCAACAAGCCTAATTGACAACCGAATCGTTAATCGATACAAGAATTAATTCTCTACAAAATATAAAAATAAACCAGACCCCCTATACCGCTAATCATATAATCTGGGCAGCATCGGTAATTTTAGCTTGACCTTATTTGAAAGCGGCTACAGTTGTCGACGGACTCGCATATGGCATTGTCGGTGGCGTCATTTCAGTCGTGACCCAGCCGTACCGCGGCATGAAAAACGACGGACCGGCTGGACTGATTACCGGTCTAGGCCGTGGCATGGTTGGCGCAGTGGTTAAGCCAATGACGGGAGTTTTGGACTTTGCTACTGGGACGGCCTCAATCATTCGAGAAAAGGCCGAATATCGCCACAAATCAAAACCAGAGCGGCCGCCGCGTCTAGTCTCCGGAATAAACGGGGGCCTGCCAATTTATGACGGAAATGAGGCTCACGCACAAACGATTTTGCGCGAAATTGACGCAAAATCACGTGAGCCCTTGTTTTGCGTGGAAAAGTTAAAATCAGACCTGCTTCTTTTTATAACGCAAAAACGGGTCTTACTGTATGGCGAGAATTTTGAAGAGATTCTTAATGTGTGCTTCAAAAACATGCGTCAGGTCGTTGCGTACAAAAATCGATTAATAATGGATCTGGATACTCATAGGAAGGTAGATAAAATGTATTCGCTCTGCTGTACCTCGTTTTTAACCAATCAAGCGTCGGCTATGTAAGCCATGTTTTTTCTTTCTTTTCTGTCCTTATTTTTCGCCATTTTTGCACTCATGTCATACAATATGATTATAATAATAGTATTATAATTTATACAGGCGGGGTTGGTTATAAGGTCAGCCATTTGTGCCGTTATAAGGTCAAGTCAGTTTTTTTGCACTAAGGTCAAGTCAGTTTTTTTTCAAGGTAAATCATGTCTTTTTTCACGTTTTTTGGGGTGAAGACCTCACCCCTGATGCCATAGTCTATGGCCCATATTCTTAAACTGAAAAATGTTTTTTGAAGAAAAATGTTTCCAAAAACTGTTTTTTGAATATACGGGGCTAAATGATGCGATATTTGTTTACCTTCGGTAAAGGCCCGCTGTTGAGTGTATTGATGAAAACCAAGCCCTGCGTCTGCGCGGTCTGGTTTCGAGCGTGCGCGATTTATACCGCGATGAACAACATACTCTTCCATTCAATTGAAACAAAAAACTTCATTATTCCTTTGTGCACTACTTTGCAGAAAACAAATCTTAATTTACCTATAATATGATTCATAACATAGGTGTTAAACTATTTATTTATTGATTGCTTGGCTTTCGATTTTATTTTTTAAGAAGCACCAAAATTTTCCTGGAATTTCTAAAATTCCATTCTTGTAAATTTTTTTCTCAGATATTTGAGATAGCCCAATTAAGAATATGACATTATCTAAATTTTTTAATCCCATAAATTATGGGCCAGAATGGCGGTTTTCTAATAGTGTAATACATCGTTACAGAATATCAATTTATGTGATTAAAAATCCTTTAGATTCTTAATATGGTCGTTTTTTAAAGTAAACCAAAATTCAAACCAAGTTGACTGACAGTATTGTCAAAATATAGGAATATTTTTTTCTTTCGAAAAAAATAATTTGTTTTGCGATAAAAAAATATCGTAAATTCCCATTTATAGGTTATTTTGACCAGGTTTTTTGCGGGAAATATGAAATTAAAAAGGGTGTTGAAGCAATACAGAGCGGGGTTAGGAGAATCTTCTGTTAGGAGAATAGACATATGTGTATGTCTAGAATAACTATACTGGCGGTTAACGGCGGTTAGCTGGTTTTGAGCTTTGCGATGACTAAAAAACTATCAATACGACATCAGATGATTTACGGAAAATCTATTAACGACAAATTCGAAAACACGCATTTTTCAAACTTGTTGGACATAATCTTTCCCGCATCTCATTTGTGGCAATTTATAAATTATATCCTAGAAAAAACTACCATGACCAAAAGTTTTCGTATTTGTTAGTTTCTTTGTATTTATTTTCAGTTTGATTTTAAACCTCTACATTGAAAGTGCCTTTCATTTTCAGTTCAGAAAATCGGACAGTTTATTTTTCAAATGTCCGCAGTGTTTACATTTGGGTCATTATGACGTCTTTTATGTTATTTAGATAACATGGAATTGTTTTTAAGGAATTTTAATTAGTTTCAATTTTTGACGATGAAGTATTACCCGAGTTTTTTACCCGACCTCGTTTTTGGTCATGTTTTTATTTTTGCGAACCTTGCACGTCCGGATAAAAAACCGGATAAAAACGGATTTCATGTTATCTACATAAAATACTATTGTTCGTCTACGCAATTTTAAATTTTGGTGTTCGCTTAAAGCGCGAATCATGCAATAGAATTTATTTAAACCCAATCATAATAGCCCAGTAATAAAAAATCCATAATTTTGAAAAAAAAAATTGGTGATATGTGTTATTTTATGGCCGTCTTATTTAGAGTCTAGTCATGTCAAGCATGGACGGGGAGAAGGCTAAACAAAGCCGTTTGACGGCCGAACAAAGGGCCCAAATTGAGAACAATAGGCTGGCTGCTCTAGAGCGAAAACGAACACGCGAAAATAAACGCCTCGAGCTCGAAAGTGTTCGAGCAGCAAAACAGGGCAAACGCGTCGCACTACCCGAACAGGCAGAGATCAAAATCAAAACCGGAAGTTAAAATCTAAAAAAAAGAATAACGGATACTTTCCTAGACATATCGTACCGTATGTATGCTACAGTTACGGTTGTAGATAGTATAGAGAGGCAAATAAGCGCGATTTTTCACAGAGTATGTAAGCTGAGTTTTTTTTTGATTTCGAACTTATTTTGCACGAGTTTTGAGTTTTAAAACTAAATTTTATTAAAAAATATTTATACTTGTCTTCAATACTACGGTCATCCTGAAAGCTGTCGATTTTGATCACTCATAGGAAGCCATTACGCTTATTAACGATGTTAATTCCAAAGAGTTTAAACAGTCAAAGTTTAGTAATTATGGGGAGCGACTCATCGACAGTGGCTCTGGTTATTTAATCAAAAGCACCGGTGCCAAAAAAACACCTCGGAGAATTCATCATGAACTCGTCCAGGAAGACGGTATGTTTAGATCGAACATTAGAAGTGTGACGCTTTTGAGTGTAAATGTTTTAAATCGGCAATTATTATCATTTGTATGTATAGAATATTATTTAAAATGAAAGGGGATTTTATTTGTCGAGTATTCTAAAAAATCCATTATCATTCCATCACAATGTTATATACACCAGTTACCTCACAAAACCAAACGAAAAAAGCGTAAGATAAGGGAAAAATAAAAGATAACGGCGTACTGCGTAGGCAATAACACCGAAAAATCCACGGAAAACTATCGTATTACTGCACCATTTAAAAATTTTATCATTTGTGTTTACCATACCATATACAGGGGGGTTGGTTATAAGGTCAGCCATTTGTGCCGTTATAAGGTCAAGTCAGTTTTTTTGCACTAAGGTCAAGTCAGTTTTTTTTTCAAGATAAATCATGTCTTTTTCGCTTTTTTTTGGGTGAAGACCAAATTGTGTTATAGACTTTGAAATAGCGTTTTGTTTACTTTTTTCTTGGTAGAAATTTGTGACGATTGTGGGCGAACGTTCCGAAACAGTTTTCTGCGTGATAAATTTAACTTTGACGTTTGCGATGAATGCAATGATCATGAGAAATATCCATTGATGACACTTTCCGAGGTGAAAACCGAATATTTACTGAATGATTCGATGTTAACCCGTGATGACCCGCTCAAATTTATTTTGAAGAAGAATCCTCACAATCAATACTGGGGTGAAATGAAGCTATTCCTTATGAAACAAGTCGAAGGTAATACTATACAGGGGGCGTCAAAGTGAGGGTCATCTTTTTCGATTTTCCAAAGTGCCAACAATTTTAGTTTTTGATGAATATTTTTAGTTCGAGCGTTGAAAATTTGGGAGTCTTGGGAGAAGCTTGAGGAGGAAAAGGAAAGTCGGGAAATCAAGCGCGGCCACCGAAAGCAAAAACAATTCGACAAAAAGCTTCAAAAGCTGAAGAACGACGTGCGGGCTTCTAATTATAAAGTTCGACTCAAGCAAACACATGAGCATAATTACGAAAAAGTTGAGCATATCGAGGAGGATCGATATCGAAAAACGTGTGAATGTGGCGTGTCTGTCGAATACGAAGAACTTTAACCGTTATTATGCATTCAACTTTCGAAATTTATAAAAAAAATAGTGTAATATATTGGATTCAAAACCAATATGACCGTATCATAAATACGACATCCTGCTATACTATCATAGAGTTCATATTTGTTTGCAAAAATTACCTCAATTTGAGAGTCGTATAATTTAATTGCGGCATTCAGAAAGTAATTAGAATGGATAAAGAAAGAGTGAAAGAATTGGAAGCTCAAATGAAGCATATGACGCCCGAAGAAAAAGTCAAGCTTCGGGAAGAAAAACAAAAAGAACTCGATGATCTCATGAATTTGGATAACATGTAAGCATTTGTCATTTTAAAGACAATTATGTTTTTTGAAAATATAAACTACAGGTTCAGTTTTTTTTTGAGAAGCATCCTTTGGGAAAAAATTGTCCACATCTCCCCTGCTCCCACATTTTTTTTTTGTAAAGAAATCATGTCTTTTTACATTTTTTTTTCTCTAGCATCATGTCTTTTGGAATTTGTCGCCAGCAGTAAGGTCTTATTGTGGAAAAAAATTCAGATTGTTCTAAGGTAAAGTCAGTGTTCTTACAACTGTAAAAATGCACGTGCATTAAGGTCAATTCAGTGTTATTGGACTTGACCTTTTAACCACTGTATTTCTTTGGAGATTGAGTTCTGAAAAAAAAACACTTAATTACCATGGTATTCAAATAGTTAATCATGTTTTATGAATAAATGTGGATTGGGTTTTCAACCGGCAAGACCTTAAACGGAAGTTTATTTACACTTACGTGACGCAAAATATGATTGTTTGCCGCTTCATATACAGTACACGAATTTTTATGGATAAATATCTAATGTTTAAGGCCAAAAAGCGAACCGTCAAACTATGAAGAAATGTCAATGGAAGACTTTATAAAACATCCGTTATTCATGGATCCAAATCATATTCCGACGCAGGATGAAATCGACGAAAACGAATTTCTTCAATCTGTTCAGGCTATGAAGTATTCGGCCGACGACACACCAGACGAACAAGCCGAGGCCCATAAACAAGATGGAACATTTCATTTTAAAGCAAAACTCTACAAAAAAGCCTGTTTGGCTTATACACAGGCCATTTCGATTAATCCGCCAAACAAAAAGTTATTGGTATGATAATTTAGCATTTTTGGCACCAAAAAAGGGCAAGTGCACAGTTGTGAAAATATGTTATAAATTAGTACATGTATTTTTTGAGAAATTATTTTGACGACTATTTTTCTTTGTTCCATTCATGGTGGAGCCTACTCATCCTAGACGCTTTATGATATCAATTTAATTTAAATTGCATCAAGTCCCTAAGAATCATGGCTACAAACGCAACTAGGTCCCGAACCGGTGAAATTATTTAAATTTTCAAAGGTAAAATTTCGATGGTAAAATTTATCTGACCGGTTCAGATTTTAATGCAATTTTAATTAAATTGATATCATATTTATGCGTCTAGGAGAAGAAGGCTCCACCATGAATCGAACAATGAAAAAAAAAATCGTCTTTATAGAATAATTATTTTTACGTCATATTACTGCCCTTTTTGGTTATACGATCTAAGGCCGAGAAACCGATTCGACCTTGACTTGACCTTAGTGCAAATCAAAATTGGCCGTTCTAGTGCCAGGCAAATTGAATATTTCGATCTAATTTATTTTTGCAGGCCCAGTGTTACAATAACCGTGGTGCCGCTCAATTTTTCCGTAAGAACTATCGACAATCAATAAATGATTCTGGCCGCGCTGTTGGACTCGATCGGACATATGTCAAGGCTTGGTACAGGATATTTGATTGTTGCAAAAAGTTGCACAAATGGACAGAGGTATTTTTTTAATTTTCGGTTCACAGACATACAGGGGGTCTCATATTAAGGGATAAAAAATAAGAGACCCTATTACTAAAAAGATTCAAATTAAGGGACACAAGTGGACTTTGGTCAAACATGCGACCCCCCATATAGCTAGTTGTTTGATTACATGTGTTTGTTGTTATATATCGTATATATATATTGTGATATATATTTATCGCGTACTCAATGTATTTTTACCGCAAACTTATAAAATTTACTTAATATATGAGGGTTCTAGTATCATTTCTAAACTATCCGTTTTTTTACCCTTTTTAAGTAAATGTCATTTAGGGTTTGGACATGATAGAAAGAGCTTTCGATTTATTAAATAATCGAGCAGAAGAAGTCAATTCAAAACTTATAAAATTTCGAGAAGAATTTTCGGAAAAAAAGAAGGCCGCTGAAAAAAATGAACGACGGCGAAAAATGGAAGAGCGTAAAAAGATGCAAGCGGAAAAGCTCTTGATTGGAAAGATTCGTGCGTCAGGGGTTAAGCTTGTGGGACCAGAGACAGAAAATGATAACGAAAGCGGAGATGATAATTTACTTCTTAGGTCAATTGAGACGGTTCATCCTTCCGGTTGTAAGGTATGAACTGCTAAAAAATCGGATTATAGAAAATAACATCAGAAGTACTTCTTTGTTTCTTAACCAATCACAGTTCACATTTTTACCATTTATCGTCCTCATATCGGACCGGCACCGACTGAATTGGTACCATGTCTTAATGGTCGAAAATTTAATTGGTTTAAAGCGTATCTGTCTCAAGAAAAAGGCGAAAGTCGATAAAGGCAAATGTGGAGAATGTCTATTCAGTCTCACATTTTTGGAGAAGGCTAAAGTGGATAAACGGTATTACGTCGAACATTTTTGATACAAATCATATGCGTCAATTTCAGCTTGTTTTCATATATTTTTTTTATTGTGGATAGAACTCTATTGTGGATAGACTTCTAAATTGGATAAAGGCAAATGTGGATAAAGGCTAATCCGTCTCCAAATTTTAGACGGATTCTCCTTTCGACCATTCAGACATGATACCCATTCACTTCCCGCCATCGTATCATATATACCCTGTGCCGTTTTAAGTGTCGGGTGAACGGTAGCAACGCTTTACTGAATGAAAAATAATTGCTTTAACGACCAATTTATAAGGTACATTTACTGGATGGCATTCTACAGTGGCCTGTGACATTTGTTTACCCTGAACATCAAACTACAGACTTCATCGAACAATTCTCAGAGGATGTAACAATTGGCACAATGTTAACCAATATGTTCACGGAATGCCCCCCATGGGACCAGGCTGCGAAATATAAACCCGAAAACATGAATATCTGGATAGAAAATAGAGAGAAAGAAAATATATTTAATATCGACATAAATGCGCCATTAAATGTCGCATTGAGACATAAAGAGATGTTTGTACACGGTGGATGCCCTAGCATTATTATCACGATTCATCAATCGCCGTTTGAAAAAGTATTTTTATCGAGGTACAAGAAAAATGCAAAATAATCAGAGAAAGAGAGAAAACATATCGAGGGCGGTTTACATATCTATGACATATGACACATAAATTACCCCTAGTCATTGAAATACAAGTTTACAGAAATTTCGGTGTCTGCGAGAAATAATCGTTTTTTTTTAATATATTATTCAATAATTATGTTTGGTTTAGGTTTAATTAGTCCAAGAACACTTAAATTTGGAATTAAGATATTGAAAACAAAAATAATTTTAAATTGAAGAAAATTGTCTTGTTTGTAGAGACCGGAAAACTTATTAGATGACTCCAAATTTTAATAGATACACCACCTCACCCGTTATGTTATCACACGTTGTGTTTACACAATTCCATTATGTTTACAAAGTTCCATTATGTTAACACTTTTTGGGATTTGATTAACTTCGATTTCCAATTATTTAACCAAACGCCCTTCCCCATTAATAATGGGCCATTATGTTAACAAAATTTCAATATGTTAATAGTTTTTGAGGTTTGATGGTGTTAAAGTAACGGGTTAGATGGTTATTTTAAATATTTTAGGCCCAATTTTAAATCCATAACTCGCTTAGGGGTCAATATTGCTTGATTGCGTGATGCATTAATAAGTCTATCATTGATAGAGAATTATATTTATGATTTACCGTTTTTAGAATGAATGCATGGCGTTCCGTGATCGAATAAAGGACAAATATGCGATTGAGAAAAAGTTAGGGCAAGGTAGCTATGGTGAAGTTTTTACTTGCTGGAATACGCAAAAATCTCAATTTTACAACCAAGATGATCTATTAGGTAGTTTTTTTAAAGATACAATATAAAATTTTAAGAAATCTCCTTTTT
>SCLG01000166.1:312805-330082 GCA_004367875.1 Oikopleura albicans | reverse complement strand
CACCGAAAAAACTAAAATACTCATAATCACTTCACAAAAAATTCACTGTACTTCCATAAACACGGGCTCGTGTTTTTTACTGTTTTTACTGTGTCTATAAATTTAAGTAATATAATGATATTTGAATTTTAATGACCTCTAGGACTTTGCTAGAAATAGGATTTTTTAGACTTGTATGAAGATCTAAATATGTTTTTCTATTTTTATAAATAAATTATTGTAGTATTATTGTAGAAATTCGTTTTTCAAACAAATGCCCGTTGTTCACAAATAAAAAATGAATTCACAAAGGTATCGTTAAGTCATATATTTGTTTCTTATTGCAATTTGTAACGCAAATTTCTCATCAATTTTACCCGCTTCCGTTGCAAAATTGATGCTGTAGTTTTATCCCGTTTATAGTTTGATTATATGTTTTTTGAAGCACGTACACAGTGATAAACTTTTTTAAATACGAAGTTAGCAATCCAGAAATCCATCGTGAATTCATCGTGAATTCATCGTGAATTCATCGTGAATTTCGTAAACTATTACTTTGACAAAAAAAAATTATGCCATTATTAACAAGGTACGATAAAAAATATATGATATCGTGATAAATATGTGACAAACTTTTTCGTGTTAAACATTGCCTGGAAAAATATCTGTCGGAGGTTTAAAACAATTTGGATTTAAAATTTCCTGATTTTTCTGAATTGCCCGCAAGAAGTTGGGCTAAATAAGATAAGCAGAAGAATTTTGCGCAGTAAAAATTTGTCTGTTACTAAAGTATTCTTATGATTGAAACGTTGTGCCCATCGATTAGTTTTATGTATAAAATTAAGTAGCATTTTTTAATCAAGTTTCCATTTTTGAGAGTGAAAATGACGGAGCCGGAGCAACTTCGACCACAGTTTGGAAGTCGAGAACTTGATGAAAAAAGTGATGTTTTCAAACACAATGCTTGGGATCGAGTCGAGTGGGATGAAGAACAGGAGAATGAAGCTAATTCGAAAATTCAAACTCAATTTGAAAATAGGTTTAGTCTTGCATCAATTTCTTTGGCAGAAGTTCATAGAAATCATGTCTGTTTTTCCCTTTTTTGGTGAATGACCCCGCTGGCCATATTTATTTCCAAAAAAGTTATATTTTTTGTAAAAAAAATTGGTTGGTTATAACTTATAAGGTCATATAAGGTCACATATAACTTATAAGGTCATATATGGTCATATATAATTTATAAGGTCATATAAGGTCATATATAACTTATAAGGTCATATAAGGTCAAGTCAGTTTTTCATAATGTATTTAAGGTCAAGTGGAAAACATTTACCTTTTAAAAACAGAATTCAAGACCCTTTATAATAATTTATATTTTAACCCTTTATAATGTGAAAATGAATTTGTATTATTTAGTGGAGATTATGAGTCTCGGTATGCGGATGCGACAGAAAATGCGGCTGACTGTTGGGACACATTTTACCAAAAACATGAATCGAAATTTTTCAAAGATCGAGCTTGGCTTTTTACGGAATTTGGACGACTGAATCCGTCCAATTCTCCCAAATTAACCGTGCTTGAAGTTGGTTGCGGGAATGGGTCAAATGTGATTCCATTAATTGAAGCATCGAAAAGCTGCGCCGAGTATAAAATCTATGCCTGTGATTTTGCTCCCAAATCCGTGGAAATGGTCAAAGGTCGTTTATTTTTTTAGGTAAACCTATTATGTCATGCGAGATTTTCGTAAGGACAATCCGTTGATTCGTTCTATATGTGAAAATGATGCGGACATGTGGTTGACCTAAAATAAATAAAAAACGACCAAAGATCATGAATTGATCAAAGCTGCCGACGAAAGGGTCAATGTATTTTTACACGACTTATCAAATGAAGAGTTGATACCAGTACGTACGTCATGACTCGTCATTCGGTTTTGGTATAATTCAATACTAACGTAGTTTTTACAAAACTTTTGTGTAACCAGAGGTCGGCACTTTTTGACCCCTCCCCCATTAGGTGTGGTTTGGGTCCACTCTATTTTTGCCCTGGTCCAGCAGGGTCCAAATCGGGTCCATTAGGTTTGGTTTGGGTCCAATTTGTTTACAATTTTTGCCTAACCTTGAAAATGTGAATTTTCTAAATATTTTGCTATTTACTAAATAGTATTTAGCAGCTTTAGCAAAAAATCACCAAATTTTGAATACTAAAATTATTTGTTAACCTGAGATGGAATTTATGATGTACACTTGAGTAGATTTACTCTTCCTTGACAAAATTAATGCTTAGACAAACACAAATTTTTATAATAAGTGATTATTATCTTGAATATTATTGTTTTATTACACTGATTCACCCCTTTTGTAGCTTCAGGCAGTATCGATTGTATCATTTGTACTTTTGTGTTGTCTGCTCTGCCAAAAGAAAGAATGCAAAAAGCAATTGAGAAAATGGCAAATGTCTTAAAACCGGGCGGCGAAATATTCTTTCGTGACTATGGCAGGCATGACATGGCACAATTGCGCTTCAAACCAAACAGGGTGGTTGGCGAAAATTTTTACGCCAGAGGGTGAGTTTTAAATATTTGTATAAGCTGTTCAATCTATGTTTAATTAAACCGGAGGGGGTCTGATGAGATATATGATAATTTGATGATTCATATTTGTTTGTAAGATTTTTTTTTTTCGATCACGATTTCGCGAAAATGAAATAATTAAAAAAACCAAACATTAATCAAAACGCGTTTAAATTATATTGTAAACAATATCCAGTACATGTATTATATATACAGGGGGTCTGGTTATAAGGTTACAAGGTTACAAGTGACCGTTATAAGATCAAGTCATCTTTTTTGCTCTAAGGTCAAGTCGTTTTTTTTTCTTGCACCTAGGTCAAGTCAATTTTTTGTGAAGCATGTTTTTTGGGAAAAATCTTTGAAATCATGTCTTTTATGTTTTTTTTGGATGAAGGGGGAGGTCTTCATAAAAAAACGTAAAAAATATATGTCCGAAAATAGCCCAATTTCGCGCTAGGCGCGCGAACGTCGAGGGTTGAAATTTAGCGGGTGGTCGGTAGCGTTTGTCGCATTTTCGGAACACGGCTTCCTGACAACTCCTTATTGGGATTAACAAGCTACTTTAACTTATAACTAAATATTTGAATGTTAAGAGACGGGACACTGGTTTATTTCTATACAGAAGACGAAGTTAGTAAACTTTTTGAAGCATGTGGACTTGAGCAAACACAAATGTGGACGGACCGGAGGCTGCAGGTTAATCGGGCCAAAAGACTCAAAATGTATCGTGTTTGGATTCAGGCTATTTACCGGAAAGTCGAATGAGAAAATTTCATACTTTGTAGCTACGAGTTAACTAAAAATCAGAGACGCCGGTAAAGTAGGCTAAATATACAGAGAGACAGTCCAAGATAAAATTTCAACCTGCTTCCTCACATTTTATTTGGTATTTTTTTTTTACTTGCACCAAAAAGTGATTTCTATTTTAAAATCCTTATGAATATCGCCAAAAATCGATTTACAACAAACCATTCACAGGGAGGGTATGGTTATAAGGTAACATCATGTCTTTCAACCCCCTCCCGCTGGCCATATTATTTGGGCAAAATCATATGTTAAAAAAATTTTAAATGGTTATAAGGTCAAGTCATTTATTGGAGTGTATTAAGCTCAAGTCATTTTGTGGGTTTGACCTTATAACTCGAGGTCGGTTATAAGTTCTTAGATTTTGGCTTGTAGAACAATTTTTTGCGATATTTTAAAGGGAGGCGAAGGAAACATCTATTTTGGTCAACAGACAAAGTACTGCTGCTCAATAACTTATTTTAGAATGTATAAATGAGCGAATTAGATGAGATCTTTACGCTCTGGGAGCGGTTTTCCCTCGGAAAGGTGCCTCTGAATGAGGTTTCCCGAGCGGTTGCCGATTCGAGTGTGTTAAGTAGCGGCGCATTGCCTAACGGATATTTGGCCGCTCTTGTACATCAACTTGAAACTTTGCTCGATGACGATAATATTGATGATGCAGAGGTGCTCAAAGTAAGATTATTTTCTCTGTACAGGCGTTGTTGGTTATAAGGCCGCGAATTAAACCGCTATACTAGGGCAAGTCAGTTTTTTTTACATAAATCATGTCCTCTCTGGGCGAAGGCCTCCTCTCATGCTGACATATTTTTCTAGTAACAATCATATATTTTACACTTTTTTACTATAAAATCATGGCTTTTACACTTATTAAAAAAATTTATAGTTATAAAATCATACATGACATCGTTTTGAACTNTAACGGATATTTGGCCGCTCTTGTACATCAACTTGAAACTTTGCTCGATGACGATAATATTGATGATGCAGAGGTGCTCAAAGTAAGATTATTTTCTCTGTACAGGCGTTGTTGGTTATAAGGCCGTCAATTAAACCGCTATACTAGGGCAAGTCAGTTTTTTTACATAAATCATGACCTCTCTGGGCGAAGGCCTCCTTTCATGCTGGGATATTTTATAAACTTTAAAATCTGCAATTTTAGGTAGTTCACATTCTGCGTCGGTTCAAAGAACAAAATGGAATCAAAATTAGCGTTTATTCAAAATGTCTGATGTCAATTCTTCAAAGTCATCACGAGTTTGACAATATCATCCTTGCCGACTTCTTCCATCTACTGGAAGAACTTTTGGATCCGAGGCGAAATTGGCGCGACTCAAATGTCGAAAAGGTCGTTTGAAAGTTATCACAGCTACGAATTGATTTATTATTATTTACCAATTCCAGACGCAAAATTGCATTTTTAACAATTCACTAGAGTACCCTAACACAATTGGCCAGAATAAGCGACCAAAATAACGGTTTCGCCTTATCCGAAAATGTCAAAGTAGGAGATAAAAGAAGTTTCTCAAAGAAGTTTCTCTTTTAGATAAGTAATATCCCGATTTTTATTTGTAATTAATACTTAGTAAATATAATATTTAGACCACAAATGCAAAAATATTTTTTATTGATTGCCAAAAAAAAAAATTAGTCCCAAAGTTTCCGAATTTTTATTCCAATTTTGTGTTCTGTTAATTTTCAAACAACCAAAGGATTCAATTTGTCAACTAATTGGATCGATAGGCGATTTCATTCAAACTATCGTCAATTGTGTCGCCGGGGACATTGTGGTCCCGCGAATTGCCAGCGGGTTCATGTTGAATCTTTTTGGCGCGGCTCTAAGGTCGTTTTTTTTAGTAAACACCAAAATGTAACAAATGTTATTACAAATGTAATTACAAATTTGTACAAAATTTCAAATTTTTACAAATTTCCGAATTCCGAAATTATAATACAGAGGTGGACTACAAGGTGGATTACTTATCACCGTCTGAATCAGTTTTGTTTTTCTTTTTTTTTGGCGAAAGAGTAATCCGTCCAAATTTTTACCCTTTCGCCCAAAAAATACCGATTTTATACAAAAATATACCGATTCAGACAGTGCTGGGTCGGTTATAACTTATAAGGTCCGGTATTTAGTCGGTTTTCAGGTTTTTTTTGCAATTTAGGTATATACTGAAATAAAAACGACCTCTAGTTCCAACGCTCGGCATTTGGAGATTTGTCTGACCGAGAAAAATTCAAAATTACTTCTTTTTGAACTTCGCGTGACAATCGAGCAAGAGGAACCGGATATGGACAGAGTTCATTTACTGTCAAATCTCATTGTCCGCTTTGTTCATGCTCTACATTCTATTGATTGGGGTATCAATTTCGTTTGACTTCGCACATTGTTTATGCACGTTTTTTATAATTGAATTTACAATCAAATGACGCTAGAGAAAGTCGAGCCCGCACAAACTTTGAAATTTACAGGTTTACAAAGCACACATATCGTTATTTTTTTTTCAAAATTTGTAACACGAAATATTTAGTCAAATTATAGAAAATTTATTATTATGGTCGGTTTTTTTAGACCGTCTCAAGAATTACTTTTTTTTAAACGAACATTGCGGGAAAACCGGTACTTCCGGTTTTGGTTCCGGTCCGAAATTTTTCAAAAATTTTAGTCCCAAGCCTTTCCAGTTCCATGTCAAAAACCGTTTGTTAATACCTTTCTTGGCGACCTAAGAGGTGTGAAATTTTTTGCTAGTCATATTTTCGCTAAACCGTATTGATAACGATCCCTTTTGATAGCTTAATCATCGCATGTAGTATCGTTATTGTCAAGGTTATTTAAGATCTTAAGTTATTTACAGATTTTGGGAAATCCCAAAATGTATGATTTTTGAACCAAATTTATACCCGTATTTCTGATGGCTTACCACCTTTTCCACTTCAAAAATGTATAATTCCTATTATTGCAATGATGAAATGCGATGCGGCTCCAAGTCTAAAATTGAAGGTCTTGGCGGTCATGACTCAGATTTTATCCGAAAATGTTGGAGATATTTCCTGTCTTCAAATGACCTTTTTGAATCATGGTGTGTTGGAAAGCTTAAAGGCCTTTTTGGGGGATATTAATTCCGACGAAATATATCCAGAAACTGTTATCCGATTTATTCAACGTCTTTGCTATAAAAATCAAACTTCAAAGGTAAATTTATTTTCCTTTGGCAGTAGTTAACTCTTAGTCAGGGTAGCCGGAACCCGACAGGCTATAATGCACCTGTTTTACTCATTAATTATCACTTAATAAAATATAGGCGGAAAGCTATTTTGCTATAATTCAAAAAACTGGTAAAGCCAAGTTGTAGAGCTCGTCAAACTACGTCGATCTGACTATTCAGAAATTGATTTGGGCCACCAGGGCCCCTAGAGAGCTGTTTGAAATCTTCAACCTACGCAAAAAATAACACCGCCAATCGAATTTTCTCGAAAAGTTGAGGGGGAGTCACTAATACGGTATTGGCAATACCCGTTTTGCCCTACGGGGCCTCCATATGCCTTAAATCGACGAAAAAACAAGTTGTGTGTATATAAACACACACTTCCCCCTAGGAGTTAAGGTACGGACTCTACATACTTAAGCAAAGGGTGGATTATAGACAATGAACATTTGTTTCATAGCAAATGAAACTTTAGGTTACCTAATTTTATATCCGTACCCAATCTAACTATGCATGTTAACAAGGCAATGATTACGGAAACATGGGGTTCCTGGACCATTCTTCTCAACCAGCTGCTAAAGTCTTCCACTANGGAGCCCGACAGGCTATAATGCACCTGTTTTAATTGTCACTTCAAAATCTATAGGCGGAAAGTTATTTTGCAGTACGAATCTATATGATAACATTCTCATATTATACGATTAACTACATTATTTGGGTAATACGTCCCTGCAGGGTGCTGGGAGTTAAGGTCGGGACTCTACATACTTCAGGACATAGTGGATTATGGACAATGAACATTTGTTTCATAGCAAATGAAACTTTAGGTTACCTAATTTTATATCCGTACCCAATCTAACTATGCATGTTAACAAGGCAATGATTACGGAAACATGGGGTTCCTGGACCATTCTTCTCAACCAGCTGCTAAAGTCTTCCACTAACCCAAAACGACTCGCCCAACTCTTGGTGGAATTTGTAAGTTTCATGATAAACTTTGAAATGGTCGTTTTTTGTTTTAGTTCTAGCTGAATTTTCCGGACCGATTGACAGTTTCAATGGAAATTGTACCCAACAGTATCAATACAAATATATACATTTTTGACATAAAATAAAATAGAAAAAAGAAAGGACCCACAATTTGAAAACATATCGCATATCGGAGTTATGACTGACGCGAATATGCGATAAATTTCTACAAGGGGTCTGGTTATAAGGTCACAAGGTGTGACCGTTATAAGGTCAAGTCTTCTTTTTTGCACTAAGGTCAAGTCATTTTTTCGAGATAAATCATGTCTTTTTCACTTTTTTGGTGTAAATTTATAACGAGACATATACATTTAGAACGACAGGGGAATAATTTGTTTATAAAAATCATGTTTTTTTCAAGATCATTTTTTGGGCTTGATCTTATTACCAGACCCCCTGTATCATTTTAAACGCTATTTTTGAATCTCTGCGTCAGTCACAGCTCCGGGCACAGTCTATAAAAACATGAAAATATTTTCAATTAAAATCCGAAAAAGTGTCAGCTATGTATGAAAATTGTTGACATTACGTTGGTGAATTTAATTAGATCTAAAATGATCTCGACCGTAGCTATTTAGTTCTAGTCCTAATCAATTGTGCTAGATCGCTTTTGGTAAAGAAACAAAGCTGGTAATATAATATTTTAGTTTTCAAAAAATAAATTATATTAATTAATAGTATATGTAGGTCAGCCCTTGCGCCTTTTCCGGCCTATTTTCAAAAATGGCCAAAATAGTTGCAAGGACTAAATAACGTCGAGTCACGGGTTAAATTGATATGAAGCACTATTGGAAATTTTTTTTTTACTTTTTGCACTTTTTCCACTAGTCCAATTTTTTTCAAATGGTTATAAGGTCTTGTGAGTTTTTGTTTTGTTCACTTAAGTGCTTTCTAAGGTCAGACCCAAAAAAACTTATAAGTTAATAGCGGTCTGACCCGGCCCGTTTTTCGTGCTCGGGTCAGACCCGGCATTTGACCCGGCTCGACCCGCGGAAAAAGGAAGGGTAGGGTAAGAAAAAAAAAATAAAATGTGCCGATCTCTGGTTATAACCTGACCCCCTGTTGGATAAATGGAAAATTTAGTGTTGTTAGAAATATTTTGTTTTTTCTAATTTCCTTCATATCAAATTTTATCAGTGTCTATATTGGCCTTAATTATGGCCTATAATTTATAGGCAAATAATTCACTGGAGTCGCATGATCCGAATTGGTATAAAGTACCAATTTATTAATGTGTAATATATGAAATTTTATTCCTTTATACGAGTTAGTTATGAGGTCACTGATTTTGGCCACTATAAGGTCAAGTCAGACCTTGACTTTATAACCAAGAATGCTTGACGGTGGAATCTGAAGGAGCTTTCTAATGAAACAAGTTTGACCAATTTGCCTTTCTCCAAAAAGTCCTATAAGATTACAATAGTAACTTATATTAAGGACCGGTCAGTCATGTTGTGTACAAACTAAACACAAAAATCTCTAAAGCCAAATTTTCACGCACATTTTATCGTGCAGTTTGTAAACAACACAACTGACCGGTCCTTAAACAATAGTCAATTTGTACTTAATACCAAATTGTGCCTCTAGATAGTATTAGAAAATTTCCTTGATTGACCAAACCTTTGTTACAAAGAGTGCGCAATTACCGGCTAATTTAGGAAACCACGAAGGGTGACGTTTTTAGCACACTGTGTATTGATTCAAGATATTACCAACTAAGTTTGTTGTATCAAAAAACATCTGTAGTCCACTTTTGGTAGGGTTTATGCTCATGATTGTGTAAATTCGGCACAATTTGAATGAGTTTGACAACTTCGACCAAAATTAAGAAATGAAAAGTTTTCGAAATTATGTCGATACAATACAGGCGGGTCTGGTTATAAGGTCACAAGGTGTGACCGTTATAAGGACAAGTCATCTTTTTTGCACTAAGGTCAAGTCATTTTTTTCTTGCACAAAGGTCAAGTCAATTTTTTTGAAGTATGTGTTTTGGGAAAAAAAACTATTAAAGCATGTCTTTTTACGCTTTTTTTTATATGAAATAGTGTCTTTTTAAACATTTTCTAGAGTGAAGACCATAATTTTTTGGGGAAAATCTAATGTTAAAAATTTTTTTTAAAGTTTTTTTATTCAAATCATTTTTTTGAAGAGTATTAAGGTCAAGTCATTTTTCCGGCTTGACCTTATAACCAGACCCCCTGTACACTTTATTCGGCTTTGCCCTTTTAAAAAAAATGTAACTTACCTGTCATTGACATGCTGTCAATTTTAGTTTTAAAAGCAGTAACCCGAAGAATTTCGACAAATTGCACTTTCTTCATAACCTCCCTTTTATCTAGTCTGTACTACAGTACAAATGTATCAATTTAAGTCGTGTCGTTAGTTTGCCGAACTTAACTGTTGAGCTAAACTTTGTCAATTGTGCGATTATATCGATAAAATGTATTACAATTGCAGATTCATGTAGTTTTAATTTTTAGTTTTCGGATTTTACATCTGACAGGGTGAATATAGGTTTTCTTTATTGTGATTCGATATATTTATCATTTATACTAATTCACACTCCATTATTCGTTTCATATGACGCTTTCGATGTTATTTTCCAAATATATTTTAGTAAACTAAAAAAAATGTTTTTGCGAAGCGGCTCGTTTGGAAGAACTGATAATTGTAAAATTCATGAGATTTATTGCATTATTGACTGATTTATGTTTGGAAAAACGTGTTTTTAAGTCATTTATTTCATCGTGTTCAAGATTTTTTTGGTATAATTTGGAGCATATATTTGAATATGCTTCAAAAAAGTATTTTAAAAAAGTTACTGATAGAGTCAGTAACAAAATTACATTCCGGTACCTCCAACGGTGTACTTACTAGCACCTAGATTAAAGTTCGCGCTAAATAAGCAGTCAGATATTTAGTGCGAATTTTAATCTAGGTGCTATAGTAAGTACACCGTTGGAGGTACCGGAATGTAATTTTGTTATTGACTCTACTAGTAACTTTTTTGAAATACTATTTTGAAGATATCTTTAAATTAAAATTAGGCCTAATTGCATTTGCATGAGCTTCAATTAGCTTCTCGAGACTTAAAAATACTATTTGCATTATAACACGATGATTATGTCCCGAAAGACTAACCATGGTTAACCAGCTGACGTAAGATGTATTTTAATCGTCATTAAAATTGCAACTTTATAAAATGTTGAGTATTGTATGTATTACTGATCCGACAACAACTTGACGGAAAAGAAAAATAAGCGGAAAATAAGAGATCAGAGTGATAATCAGTATAAAGCCGAAATAAAATCATAAAATTCACGAGGAAACCCTATACTCCTATTTTATTTTCCGGTTTGTTTTTTCTTCCAAATTTCCTCCGAGTTGTGAAAAGATCATTATGTTCAATACTTTAAATTGGATACATGTTTTCGTTAACAATCCCTTGTTAGTGTATGGAGTGTAAGTACGAGGCAGCAAGTCAAAATCTCCTAAAAATTGGGGAAATTCCGGCGGCATTGATTACATGGATTTCGGTCGTGGATGATGCGGCGCGGGATTGGATAAGGTAGTTTTTTACATGCCCTAAAAATATTTTGAAAAGTCGCTTCAACTAACTAAAAACGTTAAACGGCTATTTTTGTGTAACAATTTGATAGTTAATCATATCCAATAGTTTTTTTGATACAGCGAGAAACCCATGCAATATGGGCAATTTAACGGATTATGGTTAGTTAAACCGGGATTATAGATTTACCCGAAGTTAAAAATTCGGGTTAAATACCCGTTAGAGTAAATTTCGGCCATGTTAAAAAATCGATCTTAGTGAAACATTATTGAATCTGTTTCGAACGTCGACAGCCAATAAGGTTCTCGGAAGTGAAGCCGGCCTTATTCAAAATATCATTCAACTCCTTGACCAAATTAAACGGGAAAATCTGGATATAAGCCAACAAATTACCCACAGGCAAGGTTTTATACACATTTATGTATGTACAAGAAAAAAACATAGAAATTCCACACAGTGCTCCTGGACACTCATATCAGATTTGCCCTTCCAGAATGAGAATTTTAAAAATTTTAAAAGGGAATCCAGGTAAGTTCGACACGGCGGTTTTTTGACCCGGTTACATTTTTCGATTTCCGGTTTTTCCGGTTTTCACTTTTTTTTTCTAGACCCCGGAAGTGACCGGAAATAAAAGAGAATCAAAAAATATGAAGACCGCAAAAAAAATCAACAAAATCCATACATAGGATCTTCATATTTTTTGATTCTCTTTCAGTTCCGGTTATTTCCGGTCACTTCCGGGGTCTAGAAAAAAAAAGTGAAAACCGGAAATCGAAAAATGTAACCGGGTCAAAAAAACCGCCGTTTCGAACTTACCCGGATTCCCTTTTAAAATTTTCATTCTGGAAGAGCAAATATGATATGAGAGTCCAGGAGCACTGTGTTCCAAATATATTTGTGGTATTCCCTAGGTAACACACATTTAGATTATTAGATATATATATATATGTCAATAATAAACTAAAAAAAAATATAGATAAAATAAATTAGTAGTTCGAAAAATAAAACCACATACAAGGCTTGTCAACATTCTTTCGGCGCTCTGTTCATTTTCAATAACGCCGTCCAATTTGACGTCTATTTTGAAATTGATGAGCGATTTTCGCGAGTATGGCGCTTTACTGTTAACCTGTCTGAGTCAGATGCCACGATTTCCATCGGTGGCTCAGCATTTCTTTGAGCTGTATGAATTTGGCTCGGGCATTACCTCTGACGAATTGTCCGCGCCGAGCCTAGGGCTCTCATTTTTTGCCTGGGTATGTTTGGATCACTTGCCGTTTCAGACGAAAGCCAGACGACGCTGTATTTTAAGTCTTTTAGATAAAGACTATCGTGGATTTGAGTCAGGGTGCCATAACTTTTTTGCGATCCGAATTTTTCTACAAGAGATTGAAGAAGCATCAACGGTTTAACAATGACTTTCGTAAAATGATTTTAATAAAATCTCTGGATTATAACTCGGCATTGATAACATTATAACTCAGCATCGCAACATACAGGGGGGTCTGGTTATAAGGTCACAAAAGGTGACCGCTATAAGGTCAAGTCATCTTTTCTGCACTAAGGTCAAGTCATTTTTTTTGAAGATAAATCATGTCTTTTTCACTTTTTTTGGGTTAAAATTTAGAACTCGACAGATACGGTTAGAACGAAAGGGGTAAACACCGGTAATAAATTTTTCTTTTTATAGAAATTATGTCCTTTTTTCACTTTTTTTTGGGTTTAAATTTAGAACTCGACATATACGTTTAGAACGACAGGGGTAAACACGGGTAATATTTTTTTTTGTTTATAGAAATCATGCCTTTTTCACTTTTTTTGGGTTTAAATTTAGAACTCGACAAATACGAACGACACGGGTAAAACACGGGTAATTTTTTTTATAGAAGTCATATCTTTTTTCTTGCACTAAGGTCAAGTCATTTTTTGGGGCTTGACCTTATAACCAGACCCCCTGTACTGTATGTCACTTGTTACGATGGTGAGTTATAATGTTATCAATGCCGAGTTATAATCCAGAGATTTTATTAACATCATTTCATGATAGTCACAAGTTATTAAAGAGTTCCTTTATAACCAAGCGGTATTCAGATCTGTTGAAAAATCATGTATTTTGAGATTGTTTATACTTTAAAGTAAAAAATCACAGCTTAGAAGTTCATATTCCGGGTAGTATATATGTTATCCCTGGATTCACATTTTATTATACTAACGTATTTTGTGATAGAGAAGAATTAGTTTTGATATATGACATCCCATTTCAGCTATTTCTATCTGAACAAAACTTTCTAATTGCCTCGCATTACACCAAAACCCACTGTCTGACTCTTGAATCGACCAAACCTGTCGTTGATTCAAATTGGCATTCGGTAGCGGTCGTTTGGGCACTTGGGTCCATTTTAGGTCAGAATGGTTCGTGTACCATTTTTGTTGATGGAGTTGCTGTTATTGAGGTATGGTACAAAACGAAATAAATTTGTATATGCCTTGTTGGTTGTAAGGTCAGTTATAATTATGACCATTTGCAGTTCTCTGCACTAAGGCTTTATAAGGTCATGCATTTTTTTAATCAGTTTTTTTTTGCT
The DNA here is from genome assembly GCA_004367875.1 of Oikopleura albicans. Taxonomy (NCBI): domain Eukaryota; kingdom Metazoa; phylum Chordata; class Appendicularia; order Copelata; family Oikopleuridae; genus Oikopleura; species Oikopleura albicans. The sequence goes on along the minus strand of SCLG01000166.1, from coordinate 316,336 downwards.
TTTTGTTAGGGGCTTTGGCTCAATTGTTTCCATAGAAGTCATGTTAACGCTTTTTTTGGGAAAGTCCTTTTTTTCAAATGGTTTTTAACAGTCATGCGCATATTGGGTAGCTAGCTACCCATTTCACTTTATTTCTAAATAAAAAAAGAACGGCTTGTGATAATACAAAACGGACAACGGATTTGAAATCAAAAAAAATTTTACGTTTTTATATGGGAGAAAAATATTTTTTTTAAAATTATTTTTACGTTTTGGTCCGTGGAGGACGAGGGTTAAGGTTGAAAATCATCCCAGTAAGAGAAGAAGAACAGGACTTCAAAATAAATAATAATCAAAAAAATCCGTTCATTGTTTGGCGCGCTAGAGCAAATTGGGTAGCTAGCTACCCCAGATGCGCATGACTGTTATAGTAAACTCGATGCGCATGACTGTTAAGGTGGTTAAGGTCAACAAGGATGTTTATATTTTATTAGAAACAAAAACGTAGGATAATTAGTAATTACGATTTGTATAATTTAATTATGTTTAATCAATGAAGAATATTTTTTGTCATATTCAACGAATAGTCCTTTTTAATTTCTACTTCCCGAAGGATATTGCGTTCAGCTCAAGCAATTGGGCATTTACAAAATGATTTTGGTGATTGTAAAAATGTAATTTTGGTGACGTTTCATACCTCATATCAAGGAAAAAATGCAGTTTTCATCGGTTGATAAGATGAAGATTCGTATTGGGTGTGGATTAGATATGCCATCGCAAGCTAGCGACCTTCGAAACTCGACCTCTTTTTCCTCCATCGGCTTAGCACTTGGCTCTCTGGCGCAGCGAGTGACTCGATCTCAAAGCAGTAATCAAATTGCCGGTGACTCAAAGCTCGTCTCGGTCAAGTCTGCCGACCGTGACGAAACATGGGGTCGTCCCGGTCCGCTATATGGCCTCATGGGCTACAATGTTATTCTTGACAATGTGTTGAGCTAGAGGTTCTGAATACCAAAAAAGGGAAAAATCTTAAATTTAGAAGTCGACATATACGTTTAGAACGACAGGGGTAAACACGGGTAATAAATTTTTTTTTATAAAAATCTTTTTTCACATTTTTTGGGTTTTAATTTAGAACTCGACATATACATTTAGAACGACACGGGTAAAACACGGGTACAGTCCCTACCTAGTTAACGGGTATCTTGAAATCTGAAAAACGTACCCGTTAACTAGGTAGGTACCCGTTAACTAGGTAGGCTGGGGACCTTCCACCAAAAAATCCATAAAATGAGTGATTTTTGCTTTTTTGATATTTTAATGCTGTTTTCTGGTTATAAATATCGGGTACAAATTAGGGAATTTTCTTCAGCGGTCTAAGTTTACAAAATCGATTGAAATAAAAGTGGATAAAGTAGTGTACCCGTTAACTAGGTAGGTTGGTGTCATAGGGTTAGTCAAATATGTGTTCAAAGTCTTCAAATCGTCTAAAAACGCTATTGATCTTATAGACTTGGATTTACTGATTACAAAAATACATTACACCACACTAAAATGTTAACTCGTAGCACCTCAAAAGGACGAAAAACTAGCCTTTTTAGACATTTTTTCGTGAAAATGTTTATACCCGTTAACTAGGTAGGAAAAAAATCCTGAAAATCGTACCCGTTAACTAGGTAATACCCGTTAAGTAGGTACCCGTTAACTAGGTAGGGACTGTAATAATTTTTTTTATATAAATCATATCTTTTTGGACTTTTTTTCCTGCACTAAGGTCAAGTCATTTTTTTNAATGGGAGACATGACGCTTGTTTAACCGGCCGGACTCATGGCGCTGTGGACATTCGAGGGGCTATTCATGCCCTAAGTGGCATTTGTGTTTTGTTCCCAATTTTGGAACAAATGAAGCAGTGGGTCATCAAAGAGCGGCGTAGCTGGAGAGATCCAATGCGTACTAATTCATATTCAGAATTGATTGAAAATCCCAGCGACCCTGACCATGTTGTCGACGCAGGATAGGATGAGAACAAAAAGTCGGAAGTTGTTTTGTCATACAGTCCTTACTTCATTTATCCGACGTTTTTGGTTCTCGAAAATAGCGTCCGAAAAAGGAGCATTTTCTACTAGAATGGCCCCATTTTGGCCGAAAAAGCGTCCGGTAAATGAGCAATCGTCCGATGAATGAGTAAGGACTGTATATTGTAGGGTACTTGAACGCTCAGTTATTTAGGCTGTTATAAAATGACTATGACTGCTCTCAATGAGAACTAGGAAGTCAATTTGTTGTAAAAACATGTCTTATTGAAATTTCCCAAGTCACCAGGACAGACTGGGAATTTCTGTGTTTTACTCATATTTTTGAATTTAAGGAATTTCTTGTTGACTTGGAAACATTCACAACTTGCGATTTTTTGAATATTTTGTGTTGAATATTAAAAAAAAAAATTAGGGAGATAAGTGGGTAAAAAGTGTGCTGGAAGTTCAATGGAATTATTAGTATTATTCGTTTTTGAGAAAAACTTGTTCAACCACATTATAGAATACCATCCGGTTGCATCATTTTTGCAATTGATTCGGCGTCTGCTTACTGGTCCAGAAGTGGCCCTAAAAATCTTGGCCGTGGAAACATCATCGTTTTCAGTTTTGGGCGCTTTGTTACAAAAGTTACCTGGACATTTGATCGATGGGACGTGTCTTTTTGAAATTCAAAAAATGTCAGAGGAATTCAACACTGATGATAATCCAATAATGGTGTCGGCTATTCGACATTATTTACTTTTTGATTTTCGAGTTTGGGTACATTCCCCATATACCACTCGTGTGAGTCACATTCAGTATTTGTCAACACAAATAAAGGACTCGAGAAGGGCGTCAAGGTTGAAGTATGGCGTCCAGTGAAGGGTTTGAAATATTTTTTTTTTATTTTTTGGCACATTTCTATCTACAGGGGTCTGGTTATACGGTCACAAGGTGTGACCGTTATAAGGTCAAGTCATCTTTTTTGCTCTAAGGTCAAGTCATTTTTTTCTTGGTCTAAGATCAAGTCAATTTTTGAAGCCTGTTTTTTGGGAAAATTTTTTTGAAATCATGTCTTTTTACGCTTTTTTGGATGAAGACCTCATCTTCAAACCTTTACAAGTTCATGCTTGATGTCATTCGAACATACTGTTGTCGAGCCGTCTTAACCGATTCGGTTCCATCTCCTCGGAGTTCGGTTTCCTCTGACTCTATTGTTATTATGAGGGAGGATGAATCGGCTGTACGGGAGGCAATTTTATCCCTCATTCGTTTCTACATGTTAAAAAATGCGACTGTGGACGAAATTGACGCCGTTCTTTCATTTATAATATCCTGCTCAACTGACGGTACTGAAAGTTGGGTGATAATTATATGTAAAACTGTGCGGATAACAAAATGTTCTGTTAAAACCAGAATTTAATACCTTTGAATAAGCGTCATAAGCGTAGGCATGAGCGTAGGCAAAATGATATGTGACTCAACCTACTCGGAAGCAAACCAATCAACGCTGAGCAGATTTAGGGATATCAATAA
>SCLG01000166.1:292968-303690 GCA_004367875.1 Oikopleura albicans | reverse complement strand
TGGTCGATCATGTGATGCTTCCGCCATGGGCGAAATCCCCGGAGGATTTCATCATTCAAAATCGTGAGGCTCTAGAATCCGACTATGTCTCCGAAAATCTGCATCACTGGATTGACCTAATTTTTGGCTATAAACAAAAGGGCCCATTGGCCGAAGAGGCGCTCAACATTTTCTACCACTTGACATATGAGGGCGCTGTTGATTTGGATAAAATTCAAAATGAAAAAGAGCGCCATAGTCTTGAGGAGTTTATTAACAATTTTGGCCAGACGCCCACGCAATTACTCAAGTCCGCCCATCCAAAGGTCGTTTGCAAATTAGGAGAGGCCAAAATTGGAAGACAAATGCCGATAGTATGCTACAGTCTTTGTGCCCATATCTTGACAAATTTTGCCCCGATGGGTCATGATGGCGCGTGCAAGTGGCCTGTTTGTGAACTTAAAATGTTATCATAACTTGACAGATTTTAGCCGAAAGTGTCGAGATATGGGCGTCAGGACTGTACACGGCATGAAATAATTTACCAAGTGCTTCTCGAGTAACCGATGTTTTTGTTTTAAACTGGTTACGTAACTTCATATGGTTTTTTCCGGTGGAAACTCGCACATTTTTGGGGGAGTGGGGTACCGCGAAAAAAACTCATTTGTGAGTACTGTCGCGACCGTTCGGTCGCGAAACCATTTTTGAACAACAATTCGCGACCACAAATGGTACTCATAAATGGGGTTTTTCGCGACCACAAATGGTCGCGAAAGTACCCTTCACCTTTTTGGGCCCCAAACTTTTCTTTCTGTAGATGGTAAAACAAAACAAAAAAATAGCCATAACTTGCCCCATTATTGGAATCCCGTACTTTCGTCATTAGTATTTCAATTTTGATATCTCCTAATCTGTAAACGACTAAAGCGCAAATCACGCCTCGAAATGCACACCACCGACATTAAACCGGTAACTATGCTTGAACTGGCCGCCGAAATTAACATCAAAGCGTTTTCAATGGGCCCGTGTAGTGCCGAGGACCCAATTATGGCGATTTGTGTCCCAAGGTCACAATCACACGGAATTACCAATGGATATTTAATTGCTGCTGCCGAAGCTTGCTATTCGATATCTGAAAAAGGTACTAAATTTAAAATCCGAGAAAAAAATTAACCCACGCAAAAATTTCGAAATTTATTTGACAAAAGAAACAAATTTAAAAGAAACCTTTATATTGTTTCTAATACTGTTAAAGAGAGTTTTTCACTTTTATTTGCGGGAAATGATAATGCAATGTTTGCTACCTAATATTAAGTTTAAGAATTTATTTATATTTGTTTTTTACACGGTAATTATCAGAGTTGGACTGTCGGATTCCGACCCAAGTTTTACCCGCGGGTTGGAATCGGATTGGGTCGGGTAATCATTTCAAAACTCGGGTAAATTTCGGGTAAACCCCGAATNCGATATCTGAAAAAGGTACTAAATTTAAAATCCGAGAAAAAAATTAACCCACGCAAAAATTTCGAAATTTATTTGACAAAAGAAACAAATTTAAAAGAAACCTTTATATTGTTTCTAATACTGTTAGAGTCACAGACCGTGGGCAGTGCCGACTGGGCACCTTATTCTAAAGTAAATCTAAATACACCTGGTGCGCAGTTATCGGGCGGGTTTCGCGTCAAAAAACACTCGATCGGGTGCCCGATAACTGCGCAGGGCGTAGGCGGAAAAGTGAAACGTTTTTTGGCGAAAAACCCCGCCCGATAAGAGCACGAGCGGGCAAACCCGCCCGATAACTGCGCACCCGGTGTATCTCTATTAAGTCCTGCATAACGAGTTTTTCACTTTTATTTGCGGGAAATCATAATGAAATGTTTGCTAGCCAATATTAAGTTTAAGAATTTATTTCTATTTGTTTTTTACACGGTAAAGATCAGAGTTGGACTGTCGGATTCCGACCCAAGTTTTACCGGCGGGTTGGAATCGGATTGGGTCGGGTAATCATTTCAAAACTCGGGTAAATTTCGGGTAAAATACGGGTAAGACTACAGGGGGGTCTGGTTATAAGGTCAAGTCATCTTTTTTGAACTAAGGTCAAGTCAATTTTTTGTGAAGCATGTTTTTGAGAAAAAATCTTTGAAATCATGACTTTTTACGCTTTTTTTGGATGAAGTTCTTTTTATGAGTTACGCAATCGATTATACCGGCCCGAAATTCGGCCCATACTTGGATACTTTCTTTCCCTAGCAGTTATAGTTTTGGTTCTTTCGCAGCGAATGTAAAGTGTAATTTGCGAAATAATTCTGCGTGTTTCTTCAAGATTCCTATATGTTTCGGAAACAGTTGTTTGATGTCGCAAAAGTCTAATCAAAAAGAGGCCACAGGTTACAGTTATGAAGCCCAATAAGCAACTTTCCACATAATAATTTGCTGTTTTTCCGTGAAATTCGTCATCGATATTCAGCTACGAATGGTTTTTAACATTAAATAAGCTAACCGCCTACGCACTTGCAGGTTATCTTATCAAAGTTAGGTTATCTTACCGTTTTTTAGCGTTTAGAAAGGTAAGATAACCTGTTACGTGGCTCTACTGCATAGGCTATATAGGCTAAACAGTATAGCCTTTCTTTGCATATCATTTTTTGTGGCAAATGACTTCTTTCGTTTTTTCCCAGAAACGTGCCCCATTACAGTTGTGGACACGAAAACGCGACACACGAGAACGCGACAAAAATCACGAAAATTTTCGAAAAAGTGGACGAAATACGCACCTTTTCCGGAAAAAATCACGAGAACGTGACAGTTTTTGGCAAGTGATAGTGTCGCGTTCTCGTGTCCGCAACTGTACAATTTTTGTCCTCTAGATTTTGATGTTTTTGGATAAATTGAGTCTCTGAAGATCCGTACATATGTAATAGACCGTATATTACACAGAGTATAAAAACCGTCCTGAGTTCCATTGTCCCATTGTGTTGCTTCAGTTGGCGAAATCAAAGCCCCAAATACACAAAACTCAAAACAAAAAATCGAAAGCATTTCACAATTGTGAAGAATTTACTGAGTTGTACTTTCAGAGCAGCCGTCGAAATATATGTGTAATTCTATATATATATATATATATAAACNAAAAATCACGAGAACGTGACAGTTTTTGGCAAGCGATAGTGTCGCGTTCTCGTGTCCACAACTGTACAATTTTTGTCCTCTAGATTTTGATGTTTTTGGATAAATTCAGTCTCTGAAGATCCGTACATATGTAATACAGTTGTGGACACGAGAACGCGACACTTTCACTTGCCAAAAAGTGTCGCGTTCTCGTGATTTTGTCGCGTTCTCGTATGTCGCGTTCTTGTGTCCACAACTGTAGACCGTATATTACACAGAGTATAAAAACCGTCCTGAGTTCCATTGTCCCATTGTGTGGCTTTAGTTGGCGAAATCAAAGCCCCGAATACACAAAACTCAAAACAAAAAATCGAAAGCATTTCACAATTGTGAAGAATTTACTGAGTGGTACTTTCAGAGCAGCCGTCGAAATATATGTGTAATTCTATATATATATATATATTAACGATAAAACATTCCATCGACCATCAAGAATTCCATTACGTTTTAATGGAAATTCTTGTCATACGGTAGCGTTTTTCACTTGTGTAAATTAATACATGCTTTTGTCCTTATAAACAAATAATAACTCTCCAATAGTTACATTGAATGTTCTCTGTATAAAAATGTTTTAAACATCTGGGTTGATATTTTTTTATTTTTTTTTTCCGACAAAACACACTTTTACTAGAAAAAATAAATTTGCATATACAAAGGGTGCGCCGTTATGTTCAAACAAAAAATTCGAAAAATATTGAAACATAATGGCCCGAGCGGGGAAAAATGAAACATAACCGCGTAGGGAAAGTATTTTCTTAAAAAATTGAAACAACAGCACGGGCGGGAAAAAGTGAAACATAACAGCGCACCCTGTGTATTCCAACGATGTAGTTTATAAAGTATTTAAAAAAAATAATAGTCTGCTGACACGGTGAAATCGGGCGTTGCGACAAATATGGTGATGATTTAAGGCCCCAAAGTCCTTTTTAGCAGTGACCTTATAACCCTCACTCGTCTAAGTTTTTCTTCTTCAGGTCAAGCCGGAATTCATAATTTTTACGCAAAGTCTGGACGTCATGATGACGGCGGTTTTCGGTTTTCAAAATGTTCGAGCTCCTCAAATTTTCGTAAGTCGGCAAAGTTAAATGTTCGACGCCTGACGGCCAAGCAGATAGCCTTCTCGCCAGACGGCAAAATGATTTATTCGGGTGGGCATTGGGACAATTCGGTGCGTGGATTCAATGTTTTCGAAAAACGGACAACTTTTCATTGTCTNTGGCACTCGGACCTTATAACCTGTCTGGCCATTGATGCTTTTGGGACGCGGTTAATTTCGGGATCGCGGGATCGATCCTGTTGCATTTGGGTCATTGAACCTGACCGCAGCTTGGGCACAAAACCATCTTTAACATTGTTTGGACATAGTTCGCCCATTTCAGATGTAAGTTCCAAATGTGGCACATATTCATTTAGGGGATGTTGTAATTAGGCGGAAATACCGAAGTTCGTTCAAAATAGATGTTGGTAATTAAAATTAAATTTACGCTAACCTCAAGATTTTCACGGAGCAAATGATGTTATAATGTCCTTAATCACAATCTCTTTTTACAATTTTTTCTATAGAAATCATGTCTTTTTACACTTTTTTATATACAATAATGTCATGGAAAGTTTTTTTCAGATGGTTATTAGGTCAAGTCATGTTTTTCCAAAGTGATTAAGGTCAAGTCATGTTTTTACAAAGTGGTTAAAGTCAAGTCATTGGGGCTTGACGGTCAAGCTTTGACCTTATAACCAGACCTCCTGTAGTATAATTATAAATAGGTATATTTAAAATGCTATATTTGAATAAATCAGTTTTACACTAAAAATCTTTCTTTTAAAGGTGGCAATCAGCACTGAGCTTGACATCGCGGTGTCGGCAAGTGTAAACGGAATATGTAACATTCACACCGTTCGAAAAGGTGTTTTTATTCGAACTTTGTCTCCGACCAATCATGGACTCACTGCGATTACTTCTCTTACAATGTCACATGAAGGATATATTATATTTTCTGCCACTAGCGAAAATCAGGTTTGAAATTATCTTTCCTGTCATGTGGAAGCATGGGCCCATGTGAGAGCATATTTATTGGGAAATATACTCAAAAGTGTCCCCCTTTGGGTGGCTATATTTCCCAACAATTTATGTGAAAATTAAAGACATACTGTCTGAGTTTTTTGAAAAAAAACGAAAAATTCTGGATAAAAAAGAATATCACAACGCCCACAACAAATATTCTCGAAACAATACTCCATAAAGACATTCAATAAGAGAATGAACTCAGAAAAATTCACTGTCTAGTAATGTTTCCCGAAGTATGGGCGTGATGCGTAGAAATTCAGCAAATCAGCGTTGAATGGAGAATTTTTCGTTTGTTCATAAAACTCAGACAGTAAAGCGTCCGCCGTAGAAATGTCGCAGATTCGTATTCTAGAAATGCTTTTAAATTTGCCATTTTCGAGCAAGCGGAACAAAATGAATAAAGCTCGTGTGACATGTAAAAGTTCTAGAATACGAATCTGGGGTCGTATGGACACTCTAAGAAAGTTCAACAAATAAATTCTAGAAAATGTCTTATCTGCATTTGTTTTCGGTAAATGGAAAAGCATTGGCAGTTGATTGTCTGGACGCCCAACTCGAGCATATTGCCGTTGAAGGAAACCGTATCGTAACCACTGACAACCGCGGCAATATTGAGATTCGTAANTTTCATTGTCTATGGCACTCGGACCTTATAACCTGTCTGGCCATTGATGCTTTTGGGACGCGGTTAATTTCGGGATCGCGGGATCGATCCTGTTGCATTTGGGTCATTGAACCTGACCGCAGCTTGGGCACAAAACCATCTTTAACATTGTTTGGACATAGTTCGCCCATTTCAGATGTAAGTTCCAAATTTGGCACATATTCATTTAGGGGACGTTTTAATTAGGCCGAAATTCCGAAGTTCGTTCAAAATAGATATTGGTAGTTTAAATTGAATGTCAAGATTTTCACGGAACAAATGATGTTATAATGTCCTTAACCACAATCTCAATAGGGGCGATTTTACGCGAAACTTGTCACGGCCCGAACGGTATTTCGAATACCGACTGTACGGACGCCCCTGCAAAGTAAACACTGTGGGGTTAAACATATTTTTTAACATCCTATACATTAGAGCACCGGTATTCTAGTTTAATATCTAATTTAATACAAATTAATTATATTTATAAAGCGTAATTATATTATATACAAGGTCTCGTTATAAGGTCAAGTCATCTTTTTTGCACCAAGGTCAAGTCAGTTTTTCTTGCACTAAGGTCAAGTCAATTTTTTGTGAAGTATATTTTTTGGGAAAAAAATCTTTGAAATCATGTCTTTTTACGCTTTTTTTGGATGAAGACCTCCCCCCACTGGCACATTTTTTTCTATAGAAATCATGTCTTTTTACATTTTTTTCTATACAATAATGTCATAACGGGTAACAAGATAACAGCGCAGGGGGTTATTAGAATAAATCATTTTTACACTAAAAATCTTTCTTTTAAAGGTGGCTATCAGCACTGAGCTTGACATCGCGGTGTCAGCAAGTGTAAATGGAATATGTAACATTCACACCGTTCGAAAAGGTGTTTTTATTCGAACTTTGTCTCCGACCAATCATGGACTCACTGCGATTACTTCTCTTACAATGTCACATGAAGGATATATTATATTTTCTGCCACTAGCGAAAATCAGGTTTGAAATTATCTTTCCTGTCATGTGGAAGCATGGGCCCATGTGAGAGCATATTTATTGGGCAATATACACAAAAGTGTCCCCCTTTGGGGTGGCTATACCCAACAATTTATGTGAAAATTAAAGACATAAAGCGTCATTTTCGAGCGAGCGGAACAAAATGAATAAAGCTCGTGTGACATGTGAATATTCTAGAATACAAATCTACGACTTTTTTGGAGAAAAGTGGAAATTACGCCGCCTATGGGTTAAAATAAGGATTTCTTCTAGTGAGACTTTTTGTTCCGCGCATCAAACTGTGCCACCTAGTATACTCTCTATTATCATTTGGCCACATTTTTTTACCTGAAAAAGTTTGTGGGTAGCCTAGTATGGACACTCTAAGAAGGTTGAACAAATTAATTCTAGAAAATGTCTTATCTGCATTTGTTTTCGGTAAATGGAAAAGCATTGGCAGTTGATTGTCTGGACGCCCAACTCGAGCATATTGCCGTTGAAGGAAACCGTATCGTAACCACTGACAACCGCGGCAATATTGAGATTCGTAATTTGTTCAGGTTTGTAATATAAATTCTCTTTCTAACACTGTTTAATTATTATAAATATTATAATCAAATATAATTATTATATATGATAGCTAAGTTATATATAAGGGATAGTTTAAAGTATTTTACCGGTGGAAATTATAGAGTATTTTTTAGTGAATAAATTTATAATCATATTTTTAGTTTGGAGGTTTTATCTTCATTGCCGGTTCGAGAAAAAATCTGTTCTGTGCATTTAACTCGTCATGGCAGTCATATTCTACTGGGACTTTCAAATGGCCATATTTATGTTCTTGCTGCAATTCCCTGACACCCTAAAAATCAAGCGGCTGCCAGTATTCAAAATCATTTTTAGATATATTTATACTATTTGTATATACCGTGTGGAACTGTTTTGACTGTCCCGATGATCCCAAAATTGCGTTAAAAATGATACATGTAATTACATTGTTTAAAGGGTGACAGGAATTACTGGTTCACACGGTATATATGTAAATATATAAATTAGTGCAATTGTAATACAGTCCTTATTCTCCCCCATTTTAGCAGTTCTTGAAACAAATGTCCGAATACATAGTATCACTCATAGCGAAAAGGGTATACCATTTGACTGGTAGGGACTGTATTTAAGTATTTGTGGCGGTATATAGTACTTTTGTATTTTAATCTAAAATCTGTTTATATTATGCTTTCATTCTTCATTCCTATCTTATGACAATCCTAGACAATCCGTTAAAAATTCATATTCATGAAAAAAAAAAAATTCGAATTGCGTACAAAATCGCATTTTAGCAAGTTGATGAGAAAGTTAATTTTACTACACCACGTAAGTACTCAGCGTTTTACATGAATTTTCGCCATCTTTTCTCCCGCATTTTCTAGATGGCGATATTCGAGTTTTTTACGTGCGGAAAAATCGAGTTTGGCTATCTATAAAAGGCGAAGGAAAAACGGCGGAAATTCATGATAAACGCTGAGTAACAACTGTTTTGCTTAAAAAGTGTCAAGATAGTTGAATTTTGTTAATTGGGTTGGGCGTTTGGTTTGATAATCGGAAATTGCGGTACGTTTCGGTCCAAACAGTTAAGATAACTGGTTAGGGGGTTTATTTGTTTTTTCGTTGCATACGTGGATTTGAGTAAATTTAGATTCCAACCAAAAAAAATAGGAAAAACATGTTTTTTTCACAAAAAACGTATTTTTACTCTGAAAACTAATTTGAAAAAATGCTTCGACGTATAATTATCTAAACAACATTTATTGCGTCGGGAGTTTATTTTTGGTAAAAGTTGTTATTTTCGACTTGAACAACAAAAGTTTTTAGAGTAGGGTGGGAACGGCAAAAAAAAAATCAGTGTCAGAGTATTTAGAAGCTATCGTATCATACTTTTTAAAACTTATTTCTCGTTTAAGCTTGCTAAGTGTACTATTTTTTGATTTATACAAAATTCAATGAATAAATGTTCGATTTTTAAGATAATGGACGATTTCGAGCATCCCCCGCTGTGGGTGCTCGTGATGACGTATTACAATTATATCCTACTGACGGTTTTTGGGTACTTTCGGGACATGCTTCGACGGTTCAATATCGAAAAAAATTGTTTGGCATGTGAGTTGCCAAAAGTGCGTGATTTTCCGGTGCTGTATGATTCGTTTGCCGGCTTTTATACCCGAAATATTTATATGCGTGTTCGGGATGCGTTCAATCGCCCCATTCAGTCCGTGCCCGGCGCCACATTTGACCTTATGGAGCGGGTTACGCCAGATTCTAATTGGAGCTTTCAACTCACGGGCCGAACCCTAAATGCTATCAATTTGGGCTCTTACAATTATCTTGGTTTTGCCGAAAATACCGGTTTTTGTGCCGAAGCGGCAATGGAAACCACGATGATAGAAGGCTCCACCCTTGCGTCACCACGCGCCGAGTTTGGCACAAGTTTTGGTTTTTAGACATATGTAATTTTAACAAAGACTTTGCATCAAAAATATTTGTCAGTATATGGCTCCGGTTCTTTTTGAAAAAATATGAAAGTGGCATAAAAGCTACAATTTTTTCTTCCGTTAACTTTTTGGAAAACAAAAAAATCCTGGAAATATTTTTTCAAACCAAGTTGAAGCAAAATTCATCGTCAATTGGAATCCGAGTGGTCGAAGTTTTTGGGGGTTGAGGATACGATTTCGTTTGGCATGGGATTTGCAACCAACTCGATGAACATCCCGGTCTTGGTTGGTCCCGGTTCTTTGATCCTCTCGGATGAATTGAACCACGCCAGTCTGGTTCTCGGTTGTCGACTATCGGGCGCCAAAATCGCCGTCTATCGACATAATGACATGTCGCACCTGGAAGAACTGTTGCGGCGATGTATTGTGACCGGGCAGGATCGAACTTTTAGGCCGTATAAAAAAATTCTCATCATTGTCGAGGGCATTTACTCGATGGAGGGTAGTATAGTCAACCTAAAAAAGATCATTCAACTCAAAAAGAAATATGGCGCGTATCTTTATGTTGATGAAGCGCATTCAATCGGCGCACTGGGCTCGACAGGGCGCGGCGTTGTTGAACATTCTGGTAGGTCACAAAATAAATGTGTGCGTGGGTGAATAGTTTTTTTAACATTAATTTAGTTACTCCTCAAGCCAATCGGAACCGTGTAAAAAATTTTTACTAAAAATACCGTACCCATGATTCATGGGCCATGAATCTTACGATCAGAAGTTAACCCAGGAAAACGAACCACGGTTGAAATAAAAATAAAACTGTAGGATGTGATGTTCGTGACATCGATGTTCTTATGGGGACATTTACAAAGTCCTTTGGCGCCGCTGGGGGTTATATATCCGGTCCACGTTCGGTCATTTCATTCCTCCGTAAACATTCTCATGCGCATACATATGCCTGCTCCATGTCACCAGGTAATTTGAACTTAAACCATCGCATAGCTTTGAACAAATTGGATAAATATTTAGTCTAGCATTTGAAACGCGATTTTTTCCCGACGATTATGAAACATATATATAGGGGTTGGTTATAAGGTCAAATCAAAAGTATGATTTTTGGAGAAAATGTTTAAAAATTATGTATTTTTCAATTTTTTTTTGTTCGATGAAGACCATTTAAATATATACCGAATAAATTCATCTCAAGATAAATTTACAAGACTTTTAGATTATTTTAAATCCATTTTGACAGGTTCAAGTAGCGTTGTTGTCTGAAAGTAACTTCGTCGCGTTAAGTCACTTCATTTAATACATACTTCAGTTTATACAGTTTAAATAAATTGTTTTGAAAGGTGTGTGTCGCCAAATAATTTGTGCAATCGAGCATA